>CALYLX010000068.1:0-122128 GCA_944990035.1 Clitopilus passeckerianus
AGTGCCTCGCTATCCAGTGAAGGCGGATTTTTCAAAGCACGGTTAACGTTCCCTGAAGAATTTCCTCTTCTTCCTCCGAAGATGCGTTTCATCACCCCAATGTGGCACCCAAACAGTGAGCTGGCTTCATACCTCTTCACCTTGTCTCTGCTCACACGGGCATGTAGTCTATCCCGATGGCACCGTGTGTATCTCAATCTTGGTGAGCTTTGTCAGAGTGATCCATTTGCCTGGCACTGAAAACCTCCCCCACTCCGAACAGCACGCTCCCGGGGATGATCAATATGGGTACGAGGATGCGGGAGAAAGATGGATGCCCGTTCACACTGTGGAGTCCATAGTCAGTTTCTCTTCTAAACCATGCTTTGCAGATACTGATACAGATGACAGCTCTTGAGCGTGATCTCCCTGCTTTCGTCCAACCAACCGAACCTGGACAGTCCCGCTAACGTCGACGCCGCGAAGGAGGTCAGGACAGACTTTGATAGTACGAATATTTTCCAAATCGGGTGATATACATCTCATACCTTTATAGCTTACAAGAAGAAGGTGCGAAGGCTGGTCCGCAGGAGCGCTGAGGAAGCGTTCGACTGAGACCCGACGATCCTGGAACCCCTCATTTTTCGATGTTTGGCATCTCTCCCATCCGACGGAATTTTCAGCTATACTAGTCCTCTTCATTACTCTCCTACGACTTTCTGAGCAGCTTCGTGTTCTACGTACCCATCAAATGTATTTAAGATCTGTAGTATCTACAAACCAATCGCCTGGTTTAGCCGATCTCCAGCCAATCTAGCTCAAAGCAGCCTTTGCTGAGGGCCTCCTCAAGCGAAATGTCAATGGGATCACGTGTGCGCGACGCGGAAGTCATGCTGACACAGTCACGGTCGCGACGCCCACGTTCTATCCTCTGACTCTCACCTCTCATGCCGAGCACCGTCAAAGGAGCCGCCTATGCAAAGCGTAAGGCTCGAAATATGATATAATACACGAATCTCGACCTTAAAATGACCTGCCTTCAGGGAATTTGGCTTCTATTCCGGCACCTCTTGGTTAGTTCTCCAGTTTCAGCACCGCAAAAGCCCATTATACTGACTCGAGGAACAGAGGAGGACTCGGATCCTGAGTTTCGAGCAGGTCCATTGCCACCACATCCTACACTTAAGCGTAAGAGAAAAAGCGGTACTACGTCTTCACTTTCCAGGAAACGTGCCCAGAAAACTCGGAGCGAAGGCGGGGGAAGAGACAGTCAGAGTCATTCCCCCTCACTGCATCATGACTTAAACTTACTTGAAACACACAGGGGAGTATTATCGTAATAAATACGGTCCAAATCCACTCTTAGAATACTTCAGTAAGAATTCCCCAAGAATGCACTTCCTGCATGGTCTCATCGTTGTTTTGTCAGATTCAAGTCTTGATTTACACTCAGAGTCTGAAGAAGCAGCCGACGAAGAAGAAGAAGAAGAAGATCAAGACGAAGAAAACGAAGACATGTCAGAAGAAGAGAGTGACAAGCCGGTGGTGCTGAAGACCTTCGCAAAATACCAAACCAAGATGAACACGAACCCAACTGCTGCCCCGCCAGATTGCAAGACTCCTGACGTAAATGAGGTTCAGGATGACTCCGTAACAGGTTGGGCCTCAGCAAGTATTCCTTAAGCATAGCTCTCACTGCGAAACCTCAGAGCCGGAATCAGACGTTGAAAGTGGTCCTTCACAAGGACCAGCCTCCCCGCCCCCGAAAAATACACCAAGAAATGGTACTTACTCATGACCTGCACCATACTTTGTTCATTCTCATTTCAAGCTGAAGTTCAAGTAGAAGGTTCTGTTACAGAACCTGAAACCGAAGACGAAAGCTCTCAGTTAACTCAAAAGCCTATTTCTTCACAAACGAGATCGTCCCCTTCCTCCGGCTCTGAAACTGAGCCTGAGTCGGACTCTGATATCATAGCAGATGAGGTGCGTACACACTTTGTGGCACATGACTGTTCCTGTTCTGAAATTAACTGGACTTCAGGAAGTACAGCCTCGACCTGGTTTTCCTCTGGCACCCGGTCAAACGTTGCTTGGACCACTTGTGTTGGACGAGGACCTGAAGATAGAGGTGCCTGCTTCAATTAATACCTATCTCCGAAACTACCAACGAGAGGGTGTCAAGTTCTTTTGGAAACAATATTCGGAAGATCGTGGCGGCTTGTTGGGTGACGACATGGGTTTGGTACATCTCTTTTTGCTCGTGCTCGTCTCAGTAGCTAATGTACATTCTTAGGGTAAAACCATCCAGGTCATTTCATTTCTGTCCGCTATCATGAAGAAGAGCGGTACAAATATGGATGTTGACCGGCGGCGAAACCACGTTTCACGACTGCAAGACCGTCGAGAGTGGAAGGAAAAGAAGAAACTACCTGTAGCAAATGCAACGTGGCCAACGTGTTTGATTATCGCCCCGAGCACTGTCGTTCATAATTGGCAGAGAGAATTCGAAACAGTAAAAACGTTCATACCTCATTATTTGGCCACGAAACTAACATGCTTCGTAGTGGGGTTATTTTGAAGTTGGTCTATACAACGGCGATCGAAAGGAAAGAGAACCCATTCTTCGGGCCTTCAAGCTAGGCCGACTGGATGTCGGTGAGCCGATTTCCACCCGCCAGAGGACCCCTCATTCATATACGTTATCACAGTTTTAACCACCTTTGACCTTGCGCGACGAGATATTGACTTTCTTGATACCCTTCCCTGGTCCTGCATATTCGTTGACGAGGTCCACAGGGTGAAAAACGAGGGGTCCAAAATAACAAAAGCCTATCACCGGTTTACATGTCAACGTCGGTTTGGCCTTACGGGAACTACGATCCAGAACTCCTACAAGGAAATGTGGACAATCCTCGATTGGACTAACCCAGGAAGACTCGGAAGCGGGAAACAGTGGAACGGGTATGTGGTCAAGCCACTCACGTTTGGGCAATCAGCCGGTGCCAGTGAGGAAGAGCGGGCCAAGGCTTTGGAAGTGGCACTAATTCTGAGGGACAGGCTGTTACCAAACTTCTTTCTACGAAGGTACGGAGATTACCCCCAAATAAAAGAATGAAGTTGTGACTTATGCCCTGTAGAACAAAGGAGATTATACGTGATCAGGTAACGTATCAATCATGCCGAACTCATGTATCGTGGCCAACCCTTTTTCTCTAGCTGCCGACGAAGAGTGACCAAGTCGTTTTCTGTCCTCTAACCGCAAGGCAGATCGCCGTCTACAAGAACATTCTGCAAATGCCTGCTGTGCAGAACTTGACCCTCAAAGATAAGAGGTGCACATGTGGTTCTGGAAAGCGGTGAGCAGGCTCAGATAGGTGGTTTATTCTGGTTGCTCAAGTTATTATAGCCGTAAAGCTTGCTGTTATCCGACTGTTCCCGGGGATGTTTTCAGATTCATGTCCATACTTATCAAGCTATCGAACCACCTTGCGCTAATTCTGCCTTGCAAGTTGTTTATACTGCTTTTCTCTCATAGATTTATCTCTTCCCTTGTTCTTTAGCTCCTGCAGACAGCGCTGACCAGGTGAGCTTCATTAGATATCAGTGAAATAATGGAACGCCTAAAGTGCCCTCAGCTCCAACGGAATCGTACCTTAGCTCAACTTGCCTTCCCAGATGGTGATCCACCCAAATATGGCACCGCCATCTTGCGCCCCGAGTTCTGTGGGAAATGGGAGGTATGCATTTATGCCCCTCTAGAATTGTATTGGCCATGGGTGCTAAATGCTGGATTCAGGTCTTGGAATTACTGTTAAAGGAATGGCGGCGAGACCCTACCAACAAAATTCTCGTTTTTACGAAATCCATCAAGCTCCTTGACATGCTCGATTTCCATCTAAATAGTCAAAGTCCGTCGATTCGGAAGACATTTGTCAGACAACTCCTGAAACTGTCCTAGGCTTCGGCTTTCTCAGATTGGATGGCAATATCAAACAGTCAGAACGTATGTCCCTGAATGTTCTGTTTCGAAAAGTGTTTTTGTGTTCATGTGTGAATTAGGCATGCCTATGATCGACCAGTTCCAGAAGGACCCCAAAGTGTTTATTTTCCTGATTTCAACCCTAGCTGGCGGAACAGGGCTGAATCTCACCGCCGCAAACAAGGTTGTCATCTTTGGTGCGTTATCTTAGTGACTACGAGGTATCGCGGAGACGTTCCTAATGTTTCCTGCAGATCCAAATTGGAGTAAGGATTGCTCTGAATTCGCTTAGTCCAGATATTGACTTCAAGATTTTCATGTAGATCCTGCACACGACCTTCAAGCTATGGATAGAGCTTTTCGGTTCGGTCAAACGCGAAACGTCATGGTCTATCGTCTCCTGGGAGCTGGTTCGATCGAAGAGCTCATCTATGCGCGACAAATTTACAAGCAGCAACAAATGGCCATTGGTTACGAAGCTAGTGTACAGACACGGTGAGTCCCAAGAGAGAATTCCGCCACGGGAAGTCCCAAACGGCGTTGTAGATATTTTGAGGGAGTCCAAGGAGACAACAGCAAGAAAGGCGAGCTATTCGGAATTGAGAATATTTTCAAGCTTCACGAAGACAAACTTGCGACCAAGATGGCGGTAAGAACATGTCCTAACGTTTCCCGGCCTAGACTTAAGGGATTTTTGGAATGCCTACAGATCGAGAAAGCCACGATGGCGGAACTTGATTGGGCATTGGCCAATATGTCTACATCAAAGGGAAAGAAACAACCAAAAACCGCTGGCGAGGACTGGGCGGAAGCTGAGAAGAGCACGAAGGAGAAAGACGAGGTAAGCACTGAATAACATAGGGAAACGGACTCCGCTGAGACCTCTCCACCAGACTGGCTTCCAAGGCCTTGGTGCACTCTTGTTCGATGACGGTGAGTTCGTCTGTCAGCCACGTAACACTTACAAACTAAAGCCTATCTACAGAGCCCCTTCCAGGCGCAAATAGGGAGGAAGATTTCATCAAGAAGACTTTGAACGCTATCGGTGTCAAGTATAGTCATCACAATGACGAACTTCTTGTCCCTAGTCGAATTGAGGAGGAGCGACTGAAGAACCTGCTGGTTGGTGGCCCTTGTATGCTCAGGGATCTTGCAACTGACTGTAGCCCAGAAAACACGGAAGCGGCGAACCAAAGCACCCCCTAGCAGTGGAAAAGCCAAACCTGCTTTTAGTAAAGGCTCTCCAAAGAAGGCCAAAGCGGTATGGCCACCTGTGAGGAAGCAGCCACGCCCTCCTCCACCGAGTACCCAGTTGGTATCCGATGCGATCAAGCTTAGCATTATGTACTGATTTTCAAACAGATTGGCTTCTCGACGACAAGCGCTCATTGAACTGGGCATGATAAAAGGCCCAGGCGACATCGCTGCCTTTGCTCGTGAATTGTGAGTTAGCATTGCTAAGACCCATCCCAGTTATTGACGATATCCTCCTAGTGCTACCAATACACCAGAGGAACAGACCCGGATTCTGGCTGAACTGGATCGTTATATTCTGGAACGAGGACCTGATTCAGACTAATACTACTCCAATTCTCCTAATAATCTAATTGTAGCTGCTAGATCCTTTTGTTGTACTCATTGCCCTTTTCTGTCCATCATGATCTTGTTGTCATTGTACCTTGACCGAAATGGCGCGCAGCGCACCCACAAACGACATTTCTTAAAACATCCACGACGACGATGCAGATACCCAATACGCCACTTTCACCAGTTTCAAAGCCTCCTACGCCACGTTAGTATACGATCTGAATGGCCATCTACGCGTTCAGAACCCTGACCTTTGATGATCAGAGAAACGCAGGCTTGCAGAACTTCCTATCGACGATGATGAATACCCTTCTGTCACATTACCTGACGATCCCAGCACTCCAGTTCGGAGACGAGCACCTACTTCAACCTTGTTAGCACCCGATGGCGCACCTCCACCTCCTAGCACGCCAAATCCAGCACAACTTTATGACCTCAATCAAGTATGTCCATTGACGCCCGAATGGCGATGATAGAGCCACTGATGATTGAAACCCATAGGCTTTCCTGGAAGAGACTCTCGACACGTCGCGACCGCTCATTGGAGGGCTTACACCAATGAGTGAACTGCGGGCAGAGTATGAGAGAGGTTCGGGAATGTTCGTGAAGCAGATTGATTGGCTCAAGAATCAAGGATTTGACTCTCTGAGGCGGACTAGAGGTGCGCATTCTCCTTACAAGTTACTCAACGCTAACCATCGATTTGAATGGTCTTCAGGTGACGGCGACTGTTTCTACCGAGGTGCGCTTCTTCCACGTTGGTCCTTTTGGTACCAACTAAACCCAAACCCATCTAATAGCAACTGCATACGCATTCGTGGAGCAGCTACTTGACGCACCAGATAGACAACTTGCAGTGGTCAAGGCTCAATCCATTCTGGAGGCCACCAAACCTGCGCTCGAGTCGGTCGGCTTCCAAGCTATTGTTTATGATGACTTTTATGATACCCTCCACGACCTTGCCTCAAAAATTGCCATTCCGGACCAGAATGGGCTATTAACACCTGAGAGGCTTCTGGAAGCGTACCAAGACCCGGAAGGTGAACACAGAATACCATCAACCGCTTCCACCAGATGAATTGATTCTCCGTGGTGATATTCAGTCTCAAATTCGATTGTTATGTATCTCAGGATGGTTGCAGTGAGTGTAATCTCTCAGAGTGTACCTTTGGCAAAATTCTGACGTCTTGTTTTTGGCAGTCGGCACAAATCAGACTATCACCCGATGAGTTCTCTCCATTCCTGATCCATCCAGACACTGGGGAGCCAATGGATTCACGAAGCTATTGCGAGCAGATAGTCGAGATCTGTGGCAAAGAAGCTGGTATGGAAATGCCCTTGTCACCTCCCAGAATCCTGCTGATACTCTTGGTAGACCAAGCTGAAATGACTGCCCTCTGTCGCGGACTCCACATCAATATTGACGTTGCATATCTCACTGGCCAGACCAAGGATGGCTCTGTAGCTTTTGTACAAATCAGGAGTGGAGATGACGACGACGGCAGCCCTCTTATCCTCCTCTACAGGTTTGTCGAATCTCTTCTGGACCTCATCGAAACTCATATCTCGTTATAGGCCAGGTCACTACGATATTTTGGTGGGACCCCGCTCGAAATAGATCGTATTTCAAGGGGATTGTAGGATTCATCAATGTATGTAATGCGAGGAAGAAATCCAAACATGTCGAACGATGTATTTACAAACGAGAACCACAAAGCAAAAATCCGGAATAATCCCATGTCATACTTCATACACAATGTCAATCATCACAGGCTCAATCACAGAGACTGCAATCCGGGATTGCCACTGTTTCAGTTTTAGTTCGAAATACGGTCGAAATGATAGTTGTCTCTGGAACCATGAGTGTGCGAGTGAACGTAGCCCTGTAAACCGTTGATGTAGTCGTAGAAAAGATTGTACTTGGTATGCACTCAGTAAGACAAGATGTTGTGGTGTCGGCTGGAGACGGAATTACAGGAGGAGTGACCTCCGGTAGAGGGATGGGAGGTGTAATCTGAATCTCTGGCGTTGTAACTGATGTTGGAGGAATTTCAGGAAGGGTGCCCTCGGGTGGTGGAACGATGGGCACAACAGACGTTGTAACTTCCGGTATGGTAGTCTCTCCTGGCGGGGGGATTTCAAGAGGGAGAGAAACCTCAGGTGGTGTGATGATAGTTGTAGTCTCTCCTAGAGGAGGGATATCAGGAGGAGGGGTGACTTCTGGAGGTGGAACGGTGGATGTTGTAACTTCCGGTGGGGCGGTGGGAGGTGTAATCTCAGGTGGTATGTTGGGAGTAGTAGTTTCGCCTGGAGGTGTAATCTCGGGGGGAGTGACCTCCCGTGGTAAGTCAGTGGGAATAGTAGGGCCATCCGGTGTGGTAGTTTCTCCTGGAGGAGGTATTTCAGGGGGAGGGGTGACATCAGATGATGGAACAGAGGGTGTACTAGGTGTTGTAACTTCTGGAGGAGGCTTTTGTCCTGGAGGAGGAGTAATCTCAGGTGGTATGTCAGGCGTAGTAGCCGCAGGTGGAGTGGTTTCACCTGGAGGTTGAATCTCAGGAGTGACCTCTGGTGGTGTTTCGCGGGAGATAGTTGGAGGAGCTTCTGGTGTGGTAGTTTCTCCTGGGGGAGGTATTTCAAGGGGAGGGCTGACATCGGATGGAACTGTAGGGGATGTAACATACGGAGGGGGGGTATCAAGGTCAGGAGGTGTAACCTCTGGATGTATGTCAGGTATAGTAACGGCAGGTGATGTGATCTCGCCTGGAGGAGGAACATCGGGAAGAGTGACCTCTGGTGGGGGTGGAATATCTGGTGGGGTGGTCTCTTCCAGTGGTGGTACGGTGGGTATAGTAGGTGTTGTACCTTCCAGTGGTGTAGCCTCTCCCGGAGGAGTGATTGTAGTAGGAGGAGACGTGCCTTCCGGCGGAAGGACCTCTGGTGAGTCAGGAGTAATACTAGGAACTTCTGGTGTGGTGGTTTCCCCTGGCAGAGGTATTTCAAGAGGAGGCGTGACATCAGACGGAACAGTGGGAGTGACGTCCGGAGGAGGAATATCACGAACAGGAGGAGTTATCTCAGATGGTATGTCAGGAGTAGTGGTTTCGCCTGGAGGTGGGATATCAGGAGGATTGGTCTCCAGTGGAGGTGTAACATCTAGCGGGGTAGTCTCACCCGGGGGAGTTATTTCAGGAGGAGGCTTAACTTCTGGCGGTGGAATGGTGGGTGTATTAGGTGTTGTAACTTCCGGAGGCGCAGTCTCTCCTGGCGGAGTGATGGCAGGAGGGGACGTGACTTCGGGCGGTATGTCAGGAGTAATAGTAGGAACTTCTGGTGTGGTAATTTCTCCTGGGGGAGGGGTGTCATCAGGTGGAACGGTAGGGGGTATATTGTCTGGGGGAGGAATATCACCGGGAATAGTAGGAGCTTCCGGTGGGGTTGTTCCGTCCGTGGGAGGTATTTCAAGGGGTGGGATGTCATCAGGCGGAATGGTGGGAGGCGTAACGTCTGGGGGAGGCATATCACGAACGGGAGGAGTAACCTCTGGTGGTGTGGGAGGTGTTACCCCAGTGGCAGTAGTCTCTCCTGGGGGAGGTATTTCAGGAGGTGTCGTGACCTCTGGTGGTGTGCCAGGAGTTGTAGTTCCGGATGTTGTGGTTTCGTCTGGAGGAAGAATAATAGGGGGTGAAACATCTGGCGGTGCGGGAGGTGTTGTAACTTTCGGTGGCGTAGTCTCTCCTGGAGGAGGAATTTCTGGAGGCGAAGTGACCTCCGGTGGTGTGTCAGAGGTAGACATGGTAGCTCCTGGTGGGTTGCTCTCGTCTGGAGGGGGAGTAACCTCCGGTGGTGTAGTCTCTCCAGGAGGAAGAGTCTCAGGAGTAACTTCTGGTGGAGGAATAGGTCCCGGTGGAGGAACAGTAACCTCCGGTGGTACGTCAGGAGTAGTCTCTCCTGGAGGCGGGATATCGGGAGGCTGGGTGACCTCCGGTGTAGTTGTAGGCGTAGCGTCGTGCGGCGGAGGTATTTCAGGAAGTGTGACTGTCGGCGCCTCATGCTCAACCGGGACTGGTGGCATAATTTCAGGCGGCGTATCTGTAGGAAATGTAGGTGGTGGAATATCCTGTCCGGGGGAGCATCAATGTTAGATATATACAGAGGCAAGAAAGCGACGAACGTACAGTTACAACAGTCAGGCAAGTAGGTTTTGGCGTGCCAGCCATAGAAGTGAGACGAGGCTCGTCAAAGGTGTGGGTCTCTTCACACTCAATGGCAGTGACGGTTATAGTCTCGCGAACGATAGACCAATCCGTATTGCACGGCGCGTAAAGCGGGGTGAGGTTCATTTTGGTGGTGATTGGGACAATCTGGCCATTGCTCGTGAGCTTGTTGATGGTCGTTGTTCCTTCTGGGTTGAATAATTGGAGACAGCCGGCCGTCGTCGTAGGGGTCGGAGCTGCTGCATTAACTCTGAGCACTAGGTAGTTCGCACAGATGACAAACTGGAGACACAGTATCAGCCAAAGCATGGCTGCCATCTAGTGCGCTCCAGACGAGATCTGTAAGAGTTATATATCTACGTGTGCGCGTAGCCGGTGCATGTTTGCCAGTGCTTCTGGCGCTTGAACGACGTGCGGATAAGGTGTGTTATGCCCTATCTTCATCTATCAGACATGCTGAATGAAGGCGTTCTTGAGCGCTTAGTTGCCGACAGAAGCTAGGGCAGATGTCCTTGAGGTTTTGAACAACAGGCAACTGTCAAGAGTCGATTGGCTGGAGGCCGGTACTATTTGTTCGCTTGTCTCGCCCACCAGACGGGTTGCCCATCCAAGTCCTGCAAGGATAAGGCATGAATTATCAGTTCCGGAGTAGCATCGAGGACACAGGGTCCCATACCATAAGCGACAAGTGTCAAAGATAGATGAAATCTTGATTCCTCGAGGATTGGGTGTGCATCGTGTCTGCGTAGTCTAGTCCTTGTAGAGTTGCGGTCTTCTTAGGTCAATATTACCATGGTTTTACCAGGGTTAATGGGCGTTCGTTGGCTGGCCGTGAGCATGAGGTTGTTGACTGGTGGTCGTGGCACGAAGGTGGGGCATGTAGCTAGACGCGCTGTCACTGTGGGCACTGTTTAGCCCTTTGGGTCCGACCATCATCATGATTATTGCGTTTCTCGACTTGAGCACTTGACCTACTGAACGCTGCACTGACACGACCAGGTTGCTCGACACCAACTCGATTTTATGGAGGCTGTTAAACAAGCACGTTTTATCATAGTTCTGAGCCCTACTCTTGAAACCCTGATGATCTTCAGAAACTTGCATTCCTACGTCAAGAGGCCGACAAGGCAATTGAAAGAGCCGAAATCTCGGAGAAGAAAGTCAAGGAGCTAGAACTAGAGATCGTCGAGAAAGACCAGCAGATAAGGAACTTACTGCAGGTAAGTTGTTCAGAGCTCGAATGTCGGAACTGGTGTAGACCACATGAGAACGTTGTTCATCTTCCTAGATGACTGACTACCTCAATGAAAGATGGGAAAAGAGATATTCGGTAGGACTCTTTCGATAGCGCCTCTTGTCAGTCATTAGTAATGGCCCTTTCGGCAGGAAGCCAAACAGGAGGCTGAGGGGTACAGGCAGTTGCTTGACGAGTTAGAGGCCAGCTTTTAAACGTGGAATTTGGTGAAATACGATGAATTCACTGCGCTTGGAAGCTTGTAGACAACTTTATCACTTATTCCAATTGCGTGCTTTCAGCTATACAGTAACACGACAGAGCCAGCTCTTGCTTGAGCGCTCCATAGCACATAAGCTTATAGAAATTCCCCATTCGGGCTTTCAAGCTATCCCTGCCTCTTCGCTTTCTAACTTGTAGCTCAAACCTCAGGATTCACTTCCTCCAGTGTACCTGTTTTGCACCGATATGGAAAATGTTAGGCAAGTCAGTGGTATAGTCTATGCCAATATCACTGTCAGCACGAGGCCAAGAACGTTCTGTTAGATACTCGGTCAGCTGCGGCAAGATCTGGACAATGCCACAGCGCGAGCAGAGAAGGCGGAAGTGACCATTAAGGAGAAAGATCGAGCAGAGTCAGAGAAGGATCAGCAGATCGGAAACCTCATGAAGGCACGCACGCCAACTTTGCTTTTTGACAAGTTTGAAACGTCATTTCATAGATGAATGATGAACTCAACGATAAAGTGCAAAGCCTACAGGAAAGGCTTAGAGTGGCGGAAACGACAAATCACAGCTCCACCGACCTGTAGGCCGTCCTCGTCACCCTTCTCGCCAAGCTTGCTAACCGGCAGGAATTAGGGTGCGAGAGGCTCAATCTAGAATCAAGCTCGCCGAACAGGAAGCTGAGGTATGGGAGAAAAAGTACCTGGTTCGTCCCAATTCCAGATGACCTGACACCGGCTCTGAACCTCTTGAGGTCAGGCAGCCAAGGCGGAAACGGATAGATACAAGCGAATGCTGGAGGAACTCGAAGGAGAGTTGTAGGCGGTTGCTTGGCCATTGTTGACAGGTACATGTTGTTGAGAGTCAAACCATTCTGGAAGGGCCATATTTGGTATTAGTGCTGAGGTAAATGCCAAAAGGCAACACAATTAGATATTAATATATGGATCTATTTCTGCGCTCTTGCGAAAGGGAATAAATAAGCATAATTCTTCTCGCAAGCATACAGAGAACACCCACCATCACCAAGTTTACTTGGACTTCTTCTTCGCCTTGTGGTCAGACTCAGACCAGAATTTCCCAGCAGCTTCACCCTTGTTCTCAGCAGCCATCTGCTCTAACCATTCCGAGTTGCCAACTTCTCCACCAAGGTCCTCGAAGCGACGGTTGAATCGTCCTAGACGACCAGTGGTTGTGCTTTCCTCCTCAGCACCCTGGGCTACACTCCATTCTGCCGTATTCCATACTGGGTTGTTCGTCGTGTCGCGCGTCAGCCTAAAGACTGAGCGAGGTGAGGTTGTCCAATGTGTAAATGAGGTCCCGTCGGAACGAATGACGAGTTGGGGGAACTTTGGGACAATTGGGTTTGGCAGCTTAGGTGCTCGCCGTTTCCAGATGTGAGTTCGGCCATACGGTGAGCTTGAGACGAAGCGTGCATTGCCGGTGTTTGCACTGTTCAGCACCTGTTTTGAGGCGCATTGGCACCGTTTGAAGGAGGCTGCTGCCAGCATTTTATGCCCAGGTCAACGATGAGTTGCTGGAAAATATTGGACTGGAAGTGGCGGTGACTAAATTGGGATATGGCTCCCTGGACAATGTTTGGCTGTTGGCACGGAAATAAACAACAACTTCCTCTTACCCGCACCATCCCGGTGACGCTCAAAGGACCTCCAGAAGATGTACAGAACATCGTTCAAAGTGGTGAGTAGTAGTGCAGAGGTTTCTTGCAGGCAGTCGGTAACGTTTCAACTTGTAGTCCAAAAGGGCCTTTTTGTCGGCCTCAGCAGCAGCTTCCGGGGTCGCTTTCCATGAACGGGAAAAGGTATGTTTATCCGGCAATTGGCTTGTCAAATGCTCACGATTTTGCCAAAGTTGTCAATATATCCTGCACCTACTCCTGAGATAGTGCTGCAAGAAACACCCTCTGACCTCGAGAAACAAATTGGTATTGCTCGGAGAAAGGTCACGGATGTTGTACAGGATGGACATAACCAAGTACAGGGCGTGGTCAACAAATGGATAGGCATAGAACATGCCATCGAAAGTATGTTTCTAATTCTTGCACTCGACAGAATAGGAACTTACAAATAGTTGCAGACCGTGTCAAGTCCATCATCTCACCGAAAGAACCTCTGACACCTGGTATTCTTTATGTCGGCGTTGCAGGACTCAGTGGTTCCATTATTGCACGCAACCGAATGCTCCCTACCCGCCTTCTCCTACCTCCCATTCTTCTCTTTGCTTCCGCAAAACACTTCCTCCCCCAAACGACCTCCAACCTCTCCAACTACCTCGCCTCGTTAGAGGAGACCTACTTCCCTACTTTGGCAGGGAAGCACGACATTGCAAACGCACATACTCGCATGACCATTGAAAGGGTGAAGGAGGCTACTCAGGATAGCCGGGCATGGGCAAGGAGGAATGCACTTTCCGTTGTTGAAACCATTCAGGAGCATACGGGGCTTAAGATGAAGGAAGCCCTTGGTCTCGCCAAGCAGGAGAGGGTCAAGGTTGAGGCTAAGGCGCATGAACTGGTAGAGAAGGCTGAACAGAAGGGCGTTGAGGTGCAAGAGAAGGTCAAGGAGGTTGTTCAAAGGACGGAAGAGAAGGTTAATGCAGTCGTTGCGGAGACTCCTGCACCTGCCCCAGAACCTCCCTTGAAGAAAGCAGACGGAGAAAAGAGGCTCGTATAGATGGCAAGACGGACATTTCATTCATACCTTTAGACTCCGTCAGTTCTAGTAGATCGTATTGTTAACATGGATCACGTCATTCGTTTACTTTCGAAATCGTAAGTGGATTCGCTGACATGGAAATAGATGAAATCAATTGGTTACATCTATAAGTACAGAAATGCGTCAGAATATAGGAGGATGCGGGAAGCTAGTGTACAACAAATGTCTTATCGTGTATCATGAGAATCGTGTCTATGCAAAGGTGTCCTCGGCATGTTAGGACCAGTGAAAGGAGGGAGCTCTGGTGGCACCCCAAGCTCTTGGCCAGGCACCCCATCCACTCGGTCTCCTGTGGCATCTGGTATACCAAAGGAGAATCCTGGCGGATGCAGTGGGCTACCTGCCATATTTGCACTATGTGCGTGAACGGCTTCATCAAAGGATGGAGGATCGACGGTCAGCCTAGAATCTGCTCGTTCTAGAGGTGCCGACTCGGGCGGTATCAGACGACGCGCTTGGATATCTCCCAACGGTTCCTCGACCTCCTCATAATCTAGTCCATTGAGGTCATGGTGAGAGGATGCCTGACTTCGAATAGACGTTCGACTGTTGCGTCCCCGTAAACGCGGTGAATGGGGGCTGGTTGGTGGCTCCGAATTGGATTGCTGGATGGATTCAGTATATGATGGTGGATCTATTGACAGTGGAGGGCGTGCCACGGGAATCGATGGCGCATGTGCATGTGCATGTGCGAGTAAAAGTGTCGGCCGTGGTGTGGGTGTAGCCAATGAGGACGCAGGCTCAGACCCCCGGAAGTACCTCGGGATGAACGGAGTGGGACCAGCCATCTGTGGCAAATCGTCGGTATGGATAACGCCATTGGTTGGTTGCGGCTGGGAGTCTGTCATTGGCTGCTCACGACGCTTGTAGTTCCTCCTCCGGCGTATAATGCTGAAAGTGAGGCCAGCAGAGAGGATCACGAGAACGCCTAGGACGCCTCCAATTGCACCAGCGAATGTGGCGACGTTCTTGTGTTTAGAGGTTCTGAAAGCGGACAATGAGCTCTTGCTCCTACGGGTTGAATAGATGATGCGCGACGGTGAAAAAGGGTTGACAGGTTCCCCTTGAAAATGACAGTGCTCCCAGGGATTGCCCAGAGCCAAGAAAGAATTGTTCCGAGAAATGAATAGAGAAAGGAAAATGACGCACGAGCTGATCATGGTGCTGGATTCCGTTCCATTACCATCGGCAGGCGTGTCTGACTGAGTGATGACCAGATAATCCAGTAGGAACGCTGAATCGGGCTCGACAATCATTCGGAGGTTGTGAGGTGATTCTGCGAGATTGGTCTTGGAAAATGTCAGGAGTCCCGTCTTCAGGGTGGAACCAGGTTGGATAGACGTCCTCCGGGAGAATTGTTCAGAACTGCCGTCGAGAATGAAACTAACGTTAGTTCCCGTCATGCTTGAAGGATCCACAATGCTGAAAACGTAGATAGAGGTACCTAACATCTCAAGTCAGGTATATGAACGTTAAGATGACGGGGGTCTGAGCATGAGTACCATTGAACGATAATTCTGCGGTAGGATTCGAGGAGGAAGGAGGCGTTGCCCTTGAGTCCAGATTATATCCTGTGGGTCCATTCGTCCAACTGCTGGTTATTTTCCACGTTATGCTTTGACCACCACCCTTGCCGTTTCCGCTATCCCATCCACCGTGGGGTTGTCCATGTGAGCTCCGGCTAGGTGTTGCAGCGGTGGACGCGTTGTGATAAGTCAACACTTGGCCATTCTGGGTACCAGAGCCTAGACAGGACAAGCATTGGGTGGCTTTCCAGGACTCAGCAGGCAGGTATGATATGGACGAGTCTGTGTCTTGTATCGTCACGTTGATTTGCGGACCAAGAGCCATCGCTAGACCAGAACCAAAGGTGATGCCAAAAAGCCACAGTGTTCGCTTTTTCATGCACTGTCTGGTTCGTTAAGCACTGAAAAAGGCTTTCTAAACAACTTACACAAAACATCCCTTACCTTGTGGAAGGCGGACAGGAAGGGTTTGTATGACGGACGAAGCCAAGTGCTTCAGGACTTGATATCGTTGAATACCGTGCGACAGACGTCCATTCTGATAACGAAGGATTGATTTCAGGCTGCCCAATTAGATATTAGGAGCCACGCCCCATGATTATCCGGTGACTCTGTCTGTCGCTAAAGTCTCGGTAAATGCGAACGTCGTGAGTGCGGTGAATTGACGAATGGTCTGGTCGCCGCTGTTTGCCGGCCGCAAGCGCCTGAAGCTCCTCAACAGATCTTCAGAGCTGACATTTATGGTGTATTATCTAGTCTGGGTACTGTACACATGAGTGAAGTGAGCTATGCGAATCTCATGCAATCAGTTATTAAACGAAATATGGCATTGTATTCTAAGGAACCAATCAGCTGTGTATCGGCAAAAACACATAAAGGCGATACATACCATTTTTCTCGTCTGCATTCCACGATCTCGTTCGTTCTCTGGTGCAGCATCGAATACAATGAACCGTCGTTGTAGGTCCGCTTTTCCCTGCTTCTGCCAGGGTTGTAGCTGCGGGAAGCTTCCGATGCCACCACCACCAAGATCCTTCTTCTCCTCTGCCATGTCTTCATCTCCGTCACCGTCTCCGAGAACTAATATCGAAGCCAAATTACCGCATCTATAGCAGTAGTTCGGTGCACTCCAGACTGTGACGAGCTGTTCGTCGAACATGTACTTGAAGCCCTCTTGAACTAGCTGGTGTGCCCTCGCAATCATTGAAAGTCCATTTATGTGGTTGAACTGCAGGCAGCATAAGTCGCAAAACCACAAAAGGATGCTAGAAAGCGGATGATACCTCTCGTGTCACTGAGCCTCCAAATAACCAGCCTGCACCTCTCGGACTCACAGCCCAATTATCTATGTCGTCAGGATCACTCCACATGAGATCTTCAATTGCTGATTCAGAACAGGATTGAGAAGTATGATGTTCCGGCATACCACAGAATGCACCCTCATGAGGGATTTCTTGTCCTCTGGATAGAACGCGTATTTGATCTAGTGTGCGGATATCCGGCGAGAGCCCACCGTGGACACAGAGTGTTGTGCCATCTATTATCTTGGGAGGGATATCATCAGAACAACGAAAGATGGAGACTGAACTTGCATACTGCAGCCAAGTTTAGATAGTCAAAGACGTTACAACATGTTTTCCATACTGCCGCGCTTCCATATTTCTGCTGGCATTCATCTGAAAGGGTGTGAATATGTGAAATAGGTTCTGGCATAGGCTATGCACACCATAGAAGCCGTAAACCTGTGTTATCTGTCTGCTTTCGTGGTTCCCCCGGAGTAGAGTCACTCGATCTGGATATCTTACGAAAATAGTGAGAACTCGTTAGAAAATGAACGAAGAGACGCACCGAGCCTTTAGAGCCAACAATAGGGATATTGTCTCCAAGCTGTAGTGTCCTCTGTCCACAAAGTCACCCTACTTGTCACCATACAGGTGCACAAAGGACAAAAAGGGTATAGGGTAAGTTCTCCTTTCCGGAAGAAAGTACAAGGTGCGCACCATGAATATGTAGCTGGTTCCTGGCACCATACCGCCTTTCCGCAGTAGCTCTAGCAAGTCCCAGAACTGGCCATGTATGTCACCACATATGGTAACAGGACTTGAGACCGGCTGTATATTGCTCTCCTCCATGAGTATACAGCGTACGACTTCGCAGAGTGCTTTCATGTCTTGTTCTGGTAGATGTTGACATGTCATAAGCGTTTCGATGTACGAATCAAGTGTCGCTGCCCGCATCTTTATTAACCAGCTCCCAAGTTGCTTGAACTTGAGCTTTAGCAGTGAAGGAGGCGGTGTCCAAGCGGAATCTAATCGGGCGGTGGTTCAAGCATACCTAAAATGGAAGGTAGTCACATAAATGGCACGTGGCGTGTACCAATTTACTACCAAACGCGTGCCGCGCCAAATTGGGCCAAACATTCGCGAGAGTGTTAAAAGCCATTTCACGGTCGATTGTCTCTTTATCTCTTCTTTCCCCCCTTCTCATCTCTCTTCTACCTCAAACATCTTCAGGAATATTTCAAGATAACTTCAAACATGTCGACGTCGATCGGAAACAATATTTCGTCAAGGCGTTTCTCAGAATTCTGGTTCTGTTCGTCAAGTGGCTAAGTGGCTCACTGGGGTATCTCTCGTAGCTTGGGTTGGGCGTAGTTGTATCCTGACTGTGGGTCTAAGATATACTAAGGTACGCCTATGATACCTAAAATGTGGGATCCGAACTGACTAGTTTTCTAGAACGATGGCGTGAGCGATGTGGCGCAAGACCGTTCAACCTGATTGCAATCTCTGGCCCGCTCCTGCTCCAGTCATCGGGCCTTCCAAATTTATTCAAGACACCCATACGTTTCCTCACTTGCAACTGCTTTCTTTCTTTCAAGACCTCTGATGGCTGTGGACGTTGTCGTCTGGTGCTCTCTGGTGGCCCATCAAGTTTGGCCAACATCACTCACTCTTCATTGCTTGGTCAAGAACTTCTCTTTGTCTGAATGCTCCAAGACTACGTGTGAATCCTGACACTTTGGTGCAACATAGAAGACTCAAGGCTGGCCACTGATGCAACAGGCACTCGTATATTCAAGCATCACGATTCATTCAGCGCCTCAGTTTCCTATCTAAGTTCCGATAATTTATATTTTTCTCTGCCACTACAATGGTATTCTTCAAGATTTATCTGGCGACGTATATTAGTTGTAGTGTAGTTTCCCAGGGATGGAGGTCATATCCTCTTCGTGCTCCCTTGCCGTGGGCCCTGGGCTTATCACCTGCTTCATCAAGAGCAGTCAAACCAAAGCACACATGTAAAATGAATATGTAGACTCTAATATACCCTTATGCATTCGTTCCATGATCTTTGTCTCTCCTCCAGAGAACGCTTGAATACTTCCTTCGTTTCCTAATCGTTTTCGCTTCTAGAACGGGCGACTGATGGCTGATGGCAGACAGAAAAGTATTTTGCCTGTCACCAGTCTTGACAGGTCCTGTGAGGCTACGCAACTGCTCTGAATGCCTCGTGTGCTTTGTGGGTTCCGAGGGCGCAACTATGTTGAGAGGCTGTGCCAGGTTCGGCACGTTCGGCGCGTAAACCGTGGGCGCCTATATCGCGTAGCAATGTCGAAGAGAACGAGGTGTTGCATTCGCGTCATAATGAGTTTCTTCGCTTTCTTCAACAATTTGAATGTAATATGCTGAGCCGCGTTCTGCGTCAGATATTTGTTGAAAAGAAACACCCTGGGGCCACAACTAGCTACGCGATACTTATACCTCAGTGATTAGAAACATTATAAGTCCTCTTCAGCCTGGCGCTGTACATGATATAGCAGATCTGGGAATACAAGTAGCAATCCGTCGGCGGTGGAGTGACAGTGAGGATACATTGGAGCATTAGTGTGATAATACATCGGGGGTATAACAATAATTCGACGGTGGTATATGATTAATGAAGTCGCAACTTGTAGAATAACCCAATTTCCAATTAACGCATCTATAAATCGATCAGTAGTACTGGCCCGAAATACGAGCCAGTCGGTGGGGAATAGCAGTAGGTATTGATTCTTCGGACAATCAACACGGGCATGCTCTTATTCCGGGCAGATGTATTCATTGCAGCCGATAATTGGGGTATAAGTTTACCAGATGACCTTACGCGAAAGAACCTCTTGTTGGCAGACCTGGATTTGTCCTACGAGTTCCTAGCTCACCTGGTCAACGATTACGGAGACGTGATTGAATCCATTACTAGTATTGAAGCACGCGTTGGCCGTTACCACACATACAGGGACCGAACTCTCGTCTACGACGCAATAGCCCGGCTTCAACAACACAACCTGTACTTGCGATATATTTTGGATGCGACGGTGCACGTTCATAATGGGAAGATCCGCTTGGCAGACTTCCGCGCCGTCGGCGAGATACCTTCACATCAATTTGCAGAGATCACCCGCACATACCACTGGGATGAACTCTGAACGATTCACCGAATTGGAAAGCTGGTTGAAATTAAACATAAAATGGCGTGACCGAAGCTGGCCACGAAGCACCCCCAACGAAGTGCGTGTACTTTCTGTGCATTCCTCACCAGAGCGACTCCTTCGCATCCTACTCAGTCCCGGGAAGCAATCCGGAGCCAAAAAAGGTTGCTCATCGTCGGATTCGAAAAGGAAGCAAAGGAGGCTTGGGATGGCTCACTCGTCACACTACTCCACGTGGAAATCTGCCGTCCGCGTCAGTTGTTACGGGGTTTGTCAAGGGAGAACACCTCAACTACATCGTATCTGGCTCTCTCAAAATCAAGTCGTGGAGACTCGCGGAGATGCCAGGATAGTCGAAGTACTAGAATCAGAGGAGGAATTGCCTTGCATTTCAGGTCTGTACATCCGATTTGCCAAATCGTCCCAACCTCTGATATCATTCAAAGCAGGTCAGCTTGGTGGCGAGTAATTGCTCGACGTTCTTGCGACAGAAAGATAATTTTCCCTGGGAATTTGTATATCTAAATTTCGTATTGCTCTCAATGTTATGTACCCCTGCCTGCTCTGGGTTTGCTTATTCTATGATAATGATGCTTAACCTCATGGTTCATGAGTGAGGAATTATCGCGGATATGCCTCCAAAGGCCTTTGGTCCGTGCAGAACTGCAGCTATTCTGGTACGATGCATGGGATTATAGCCATGACGGTCCACTGTTAAATGTTCTAACTAGGTGCCTTTCAAGTATGTACATATTTCAAGGTAGTAATCGTGGGAAGAAATAACTTAAACCGTCCTCTACCTGTACTCTCAATGTGGTGTTCGTTGAGGCTAGGGTGGGCCTCCCTCCTTTGCTTTATTCTTTGCATAGCCCCAGCCTTGTCGTTGCATGAGTCCGACGCTGGAGTTGTTGACTGGCACAAACGATTTGTAGGAGTCCCACTGCTCGGCGCACCCACTACTGCACCAAAAATACACCCTGGCCAAACACAGGATTCAAGTCTCGTGCTGTCGGCAACTTCAAACAATGTGCTGGCGGCTTTGAACTCTACGACTGGTGAAATAGGTGAGCACACTGAGTTCCTGCTTCGGAGTGTGCTCTATTAACCCAATTTTGCAGCATGGAGATTCATTCATGAACCTGAGGACAGGATAGCTGGATTCTATGCTCACAAAGATGGTACGTGGCCGTATCCATTTGCAACCCAATTACGCTGAGAGCCTCTGAATTATAGTTGTTGCTGTGCTTTCCGGACCTGGTGGTTCAACTTTCCGTCTATTCCACGCGTATACCGGCGCTCTCGTCCTTGAACAGTCTCTTCATGCACCCGAAGCTGGCCACCTCTCCGAACCTCACCATCTCGGCAAATATACGACATTCGATGATTCAATGACTTCTGCTTTCGTTTTGACCAATGGCCATACTGTAACGAAGTTGGACGCGAAGAGTGGAAAGGTTGCATGGGCGTGGTCGTCTCCCGATCAAGCGTAAGTTTCTCCGAATATTTTTCCAAATTGACCCAACTCACCTAAGAGTATTGCAGTTCGTTAACAATTTACTCTCATCTCGTCTCCTCACCTGAAGCTGTTTACAACATTGGATTCTCCAAGTCGTTCAGCGGCCTAACACTCCACGTCACCACTTTGAATCCTGCCGATGGCTCTGTACTGGCTGCCAAAGAAATTCCGTCAAGCATCAAAGATTTAAATGCGTACCTACCGATTCGCTCAGCGGGACAAACATCTTTCCCTCACCTGTTGTGGCACGAAGATGGTGCTCTCTACTCCATTGAGCTGACAGCTTCGTTGTCCAAGAAGCCCGCGTCTCTCAAGCAAAAGATTCTCGGAAAGAAGACTATTGCCGGCTTGGTTGATGTTGGCCTCACGAACGAGGGTTACATCGTTGCCCTCGCTGTTGATGGGACTGAGCATTTAGTCAAGTTGAACGGAGAAGGCAACGCATATATTGTAACGTACACCTTTGAAAGCGAAGTCGTTGAGGAGGGCAAGGAGGCCAAGCGGACCCATCCTATATGGTCTGGGGTCGCAGGAAGGAACGGAGATGTTTGGATTAGCAGGATTTTCTGGGAGCATGACTCCGAGGTAAGCGTTACGACCTTCTTGTTAACCCGACACCTATTAACGAATGTTCAGAGAGCATTGGTTGAGACCTATAGATTTAGCCCGACCAGCTCGCATACTTCACCGTTGTTCGAGAGCCTGACTTCCTACTTCGACTTCGATACGACAACTCATGGTATTATTCGTCATGTAAGTGATTGCTTACTCTCGCCTCTACCTGATTCTCACCGACGACGCAAAGGCCGCTCTTTCCTCGCCATCGGATACCTCCATTTCCCTTACACTAACCACCAGCTCCGGCGCTATTCAGTCATGGGTCATTGACGCCTCCGGTGACCTAGCACCGATTACTCCGACCGAACTATGGACCAGGGAGGAATCCCTTGCTACGGTTGTTGTTGCAGAGTTTGTTGAACTCCCAGAAATGGTCGGCGATGGTGAAAGCAAAGATGAGAATTTCGTGGGACGACTGATCAGGCAGATTGGGGATGCTCAGGTTTGGATCCTTTTTCTGCCTGGACAACCCCTGCTGATAATGCAACTGTAGAACTTCCCTCAGTACTTTATCGGCTTCGTCAGACGATTCGTCACTGGCTCTTATGATACACCAGTAACCTCTCTGCACGGCGCCACCTCATCTACACCGACGCGTGATCCATTCGGCTTCCGACAGCTAATAATCACAGCAACAATCTACGGCAAGATCTATGCATTGGACTCGCGCGATGGCAGCGTTGTTTGGAGCCGTGTACTCGGCCTTGGCTGGGCTGCGGAGGTCGGGGCAAGCGTTCATCCTGTTAAGCTGTTTGTCCTTGATAACAGCGAAGTAGTTCTTATTGCTCAGCGACAAGCAGAGAACGTGAGTAAACCCCCCTGGGGCCACTTGGTTGCACTGACAAAATATTCTTCACTTTATTCAGACTTTAGTCGACACCGTTGCATTCCATTTCGATGCACTCACTGGGACCGATGTGTCTATCAAACATACCATGGAAGGCGTTGAGCTTCCTCCCGAATCGGGTCGCCTGCCCCTTCAAGGAGCCGATGTTATCTCCGGACCCGTTGTGGAGGCATTTTTGCTCGCACCAAGTGGCACCGTCAATTCTACCAGGGGAGTGCTTCTGCTAGACGAATATCTGCAGGTCTACGTTTACCCGGATAACCCCTCCACTCAAGCCACCCTCGCTCGTCACGCACCAAAGTTGCACTTCCCACTTCGGGTGAACAGCCCGAGCGGTGGTGGACAGAAACGATTGCTTGGACACCAAATCGTCCTTAATCCCAACCTGTCGGACCGCTTCACCGCGTACTCAACATGGTCATTGTCTTTGCCCGAAGGTGAAGACATAAAGTCGATCATCCCAGCGCAGAAAGGCGAAGTAGCGAGTCTGGGCAAAGTACTCGGAAATCGGACGACACTCTACAAGTACCTCAATCCCCGGATGTTTGTCCTGCTCACAGCACCAAGAATTGGTAACCCTGCTGCAGTACACGGAGGTACTATCAAGAAGAAGACCACTTGCGGGATTTATCTCGTCGATTCGGCCAAGGGCAGTATCATCTACCAGACGGCGGTACCTTCAGCCGCAGGTGTCTGTGATGTCAAAGCGGCGCTCGTCGAGAACAGGTTGGTATATCACTATTGGGATGAAGAATACAAGAGCTCGGAACAGACAAAAGGCTGGCGCATCAACAGCGTGGAGATCTATGAGGGCAAGGAGATCGACGGCAAAACGCAGAGGTATGTTACCTCGATCACCTCTCCAGCGTTCTGTATCTGACCTACTATTCGCAGCTCGGATATGTCCTCTTATGCCCTCAATAGCATAAACGTTCAAACATTTGAACAGTCGTACGCATTTCCCCATGCCGTTACGGCACTTGCCTTTACATCAACCAAGTTCGGGATGACGAGCAAGGACCTCATCAGTACGTATTCCTCCCATCATCTTCCCGAGGTTCGCGCTGACCTGTGATAGTTGCGAGCCGAAATAACCAAGTTCAATCGATACACCATCGGCTTCTCAATCCCCGACGGCCCAATCGAAAAGTAACGTCAGAAGAGCAAGAGGAGTTCCTGGTACCGTATGATCCAGTGATACAATATGACCCCAAGAGGGTTCTCTCGCATACCTATGAGGTACTTGAGTCTATCTAAACTCCCTGGATCAAAGCTGATTTTTTTTTTGATATCAGGTGGCTAATGTTCAACGCATTGTGACCTCCCCAGCTTTGCTGGAGTCCACTTCGCTGGTATTTGCGCATGGTCTAGACATGTTCTTGACCCGCGTGACACCCTCTGGCACGTTCGATGTGCTCAGCGAGAACTTCAATAAAGCACAACTTGTGCTTACGATCGGGGGGCTCACCCTGGCTATCTTTATCACAAAACCAATGGTGAAGAAGAAGAAACTACAAGAGCGGTGGTACCAGTGATTAGGGACCAGCTGTAATCTATACCGTCTTCGAAAATCTGAACAAGTCTAAAGCATCGATAATCTCAACTAGGACTAGACTCGATCGATCAAGTGGCGAGTATTTCAGATATGTTGGGGGTCCTTGACCATGTGGCTATCGGACTAAACCATGAATGAAGTTTATTGACACAATCGAGCGATTTGGTGGGGATGGCGTATGTTCGAGTTCTTCTGTGGCGACTATCATGATATCATGAGTGTGTTTGGCTTTACCCAATCTTGATTGTTCGTTTCGCCAGAGATTTCTCGTCTTCGGTATCTTCGTCCTGTCTGAAAGAGATCCCCTTCAGACTCTATCATACCCCTTCCGGAGCCGGCCCAACCGAAAGGACGCAGCATGTTGCAACCAGACTGGTCGTCAGAGGTGCCTTGCATTGACAGCCTCTAAGCGTTGGGACTGATCTTTCTCTGCTGAAGGCTCCCTGAGGTTGGGGGAACACGTCTCGAGCTCCCTAGTCTACGTTATCGAGGCAAGGATTGTTGCTGATGTGCATAACGGGAGGCACAGGTACGGGGACATTGCACAGGGGACCGAAGTATCCATATCTTTCACATACGGAGAGACTGACATTCAAGGATGCTTTTGATGCAACACAAGCGCTTTTAGAGCGCTTCAGTGGGAAAAAGATGTCATAGTTTGAACCGACAGACCTGCGGGGCCAATAGGAGCCTTTTGAATGATGGTTGTAGATGGTCAGTAGGAAGTCTTCCGCCAATCTTCCTTCTCGGTTGATGGAGCAGCAAGCTATCCATTCCCTTGGATCTGACCTCGTGAGGCATTTAGTGCAGAAGCCGAGAGTACTTTTGGAGTCCCCAAGAACAGTTCTGTGCCAATTGAACAATTTTTTCTCGATACAAGGCGAAATAAAATTTCTTTACTCACATGGCTGTCACTCATCCTATTGAGTCGGATGAGATACACAAGCGACTTCATTCATTCGTTGTAGCAGTTGTCCACGTTCGACATTCCTGTGATTCTACGACAGGATTAATGCTTTGGTTTACCTCGAGAATACTTTCGCATGCTATTTGCTCATCCCGAGCCTTTTGGTTGCAAGATAAGAAGACGTTCATCAGTCCAGCGACATCTTTCGAGTTGGTGATAACCTGTGCAATGTCTTGTTTCGTAGGAACCAAGGAGACATTTGATAGCCAGCATATGCATCCCCTCCCATGAAGATCATATGATGCCCGTAAGTCTATCTTCCTTGCCTTTACGGAGAAAGAAACCAACAAGAAGCATGCAGCTTCTTGCGATCGTTTGTTGGGGTTTTCTGTCGAGCTCAGGTGTCGGTTACCAATGGCTAACGGATCCGCATCAAATAACAGTTGATCCGACTGGGAAATCTCGATCATTGTGCAGGGTTCCCGCACCTTGACCAAGTCCTCCCAAGTCATTCCGGTGGGAGATGTGGCAAATCGTGTGTACTGAGCTTAGAGTGGGGTAAACCTAATTTGAACTGAAATCGTGGTTCCTGCTGACTTCGCGCTCAGGTTTTTCACAGTTCCTGGCACCTTTATCCGAGCTTTTCACTGGGAGGAACCGTTCTTCAGCTTCTCATTGCAATCGTATGACATCCTAGAGGCCACAAACCCGGCTGTCATTGGTTGCTGATCAGGGTTTCAATCAACTTGTCAAGCTGCTGGAGTCTATCTGGTGTCAAATGCCATTACATCCACAGACTCGTCTTGGGCAATTTGGACGTGGCTGCCAAATGGAGACCTGGGATTGATGAGTTTTACCGGGTGTGGCACATCGAGTGCGACATGTTTCCTACCTGTAACTCCATGGCAATCCTGCATGGCTGCTTCGGACTCCTCATCATTTATATGGTGCCAATTCCTTGAGAACATCTAACCACCCCCTTGCCCCTCCCCGCTATATTCGAGATATGGCTCCCCAAGCGCTCGTTCCAGGTGTTCCACCCAACGTTGCTCTTCTGTAAGTCACTGTCAGCCGCTTCAATGAAGCATCCACTCATCTGCCTCCGAATCTTTCAGAGCTGGACCTATCGTATGTGCCAACGAAGTAGACTTGGTTTCCCAACCCCAACTCACCTTCTGCATAGCTCCTGGGTAGCTTGTTCGGATACGGTCTCTACGGAATCTTGGTCGTACAGCTCTGTAAGCGATTGAGATACCTTTTGTCTTCAGACTCTTTCTTACCGATAATGCCTCAGATATGTACTGGAACAATTTCCCAAAGGACTCTCGTTATCTCAAGTGGACTGGTACGACCTGCCCAACGATGATCACATCCGGAACCCACATCTAATGCGAATGACAGTCTGGATAGTGTTCTTGATAGATACCATTATCACCGTTTTCGGTACGGTTGCGGCCTGGAACCTTCTCGCTAGTGGATGGGGTAATCCTGAAGTCCTATTGCCTCTCGACTGGCCGTTCACAGGGCTGCCATTTCTCTCTGGTGTTGGTAAGCCAAGCGTCTAGACTTGGATAAACCTGTTGGCTAATCCCTCCATGTAGTCGCCTCTATCTTGCACTTCTTCTTCGCATGGAGAATCTGGAAGCTCCGTTCATCTATCTACCTCCCGATCTTTATCTGCATTGTATGTACCCTGGTAATCGGCTACAGTTTCCCATTGGCTCATGGGCTGTTCTTCCTAGCTTTCGCTGATATCATGTGGCATGGCGACCTACTCTGGTATTGCTGTGAGTATCAAAGCGCCTCTCCTGCGCCAGCTTCAGCTAATTCCATCCCAGACCCGCATCCTTGGCCTCAAACGTATAGGCGAACTGAAGCCCTTCGTCATTGTATGATTTCAACCCCACTGTTCCTGAGCTTATCACTTAAATGACACCCATCTAGACTTGGCTCGGAGGAAATACCCTGACTGATATTATCATCACTTTAGCCATGGTCCACATTGTAAGTGTAACTCGCCTCTGGGATTGTTATCAGCCACTAAAGTCCGTATCAGCTCTCGACCGCTAAGCGTTCAACTGTGTTCAGCCATTCAGTATCAAAGGTGTCAAAGCTCATTACGCTCACCGTCGAAACCGGAATGGCTACTGCCCTAGGAGCTCTCAGTGAACTCATCCTGTTCGTCGTTTTCCCCACGAACAACATGCACTTCCTACCGTAAGTCCTGTACACATATAGGTCTCGTCGAATTAATCTAAAATCTATCCATTTGTAGATTCCTTATGCTCGCCAAGCTCTACTCGAACACGATCCTTGCTACCTTGAACTCGAGGTCCTCACTTGGAAAGACCGAGAACAAGCCTGCTCTCTGGAATGATCAATCTGCTCGTTCAATCACCATGTCCGGCGGATCGGTTACTGGGCAGGGTATCCCTCGATCTGTTCCTGTGCCGGTGACTCTGCCGCATGGAGGAGGAGTTCAGATCTCCACCACTATTGAGCGCAGGGACGACGTCGAGATGTACGCTATGGAGGTGAGTATTTGGACTAAACGCCTTAGATTACTTGGACACTGATTCAAATCTTGCAGAAGGACAACCATTACCAGTGGAAACCCCAGCAACGAAGCTTCCTACCGAACTGAGCGCTGGTTCAGCTCTTAAATTGTTATTCGTAACTTTATTCGAGCCCGGGTAGTTGTAAAAATAGTGTTGTATACTAATCTGGGTTACTTTATCCCTTCGTCTATCTTTATCGCTAACTAGCGGACTTCCTTTACATATGGTCTTGGCTCTTGGAGAGCGAGCAAATACAAGCGCCTTTTGCTTCATTCATCCCCGTGTACAACCAACTGCAATGATCGGCGATCAGGATATTTTTGGCCCCTTGCCTCGAGGCGCCACCCTTTGTTAATTGCTTCGCGTCCTTTCAACACACGTGATGGCCCATTCAAAACCATTGTTGGATTCATTCAGTAACTACCAGCTCGTTCGTGCAAACCAACGAGTACGTATAAGATGAATCGTCGCCACGGAATGGAGGCCTCGTTTGGTATCGGTGGTGGCACCGTTTCAAAGAATGGTCAGAAACTGTAAGTACATGCCTGCAAGATGCCAGCTTCTTCCACGACGATGACCTGGTAAACAACAGAGTCGAGAAGGCAGAAGCTTTCTGTCGTAAAGGGCAACCCCTGAAAGCAGTCCCGTACTTGGAGGCCGCTTTCAAAGAGAATCCTGAAAACCTAGATGCTGCTATCCAACTAGGGTTTCTTTGTGGCAAAGAAGGGTGCCTCATCATCCTGGAGAATGCTGAGCTCGTTGGTAACTATTCCCACTCCGGATTGCAACGCTCTCTTACGGCTTACCATGATTGTGACAGGTCGGCAGGGCCTAAAGAGGCGCCTGGGTCAAGATTGCTTTGATGATTCTAGTGACTGTGTGGGCCGCTTCTGGGGAATTCTCGAGACGCGTCCCTACATGCGCGTAATGCAAGCTCTTGTTCGCGTTTATTATGAGAACGGCCAGGTGGATAAATCAGCGTAAGTCGAAATCCAGTCCTTCCACGTTGAAACCCTCTGTCCTAATTTGACCGCAGATCGACAATCATCGAGATGCTTAGACTTTGCCCGGGAGACAATATGAGCCAGAGGACTTGGCTGGCATCGATCCTCCTTCATCTTGATCGTAACTCCGATGCGTTGTTCTTTGCTCAAGCATGGCTAGAGGGTTTCTTTGGCAACGGATCTCCTACACGGGGAGGACCTAGTGGTACAAGATTTGGACCTCCAAGCCGTGAACTGTTTCCTCCCGATAAAGTCAAGAAATTGTGCGAGTTTGGCGACGGAACCTTCCTCTATACGGCGGCGCTAGCATGCTTCAGGCTATACGGTGACTGCGAACAATCTCGTCACTACCTTAAAATTGCCGTGACGGTTCAACCTCATGTATTGCTCAAGGTTCTAGCGCGAGTCAGGAAGCCAGGTATGCATATAAACCCATTTTTGGACCTCGCATAGTAACACCATATTCAGAGAATTTGAACATGGATCCTAGGCAACATAACGGACCAGAGGATGCCCAAGACTACCTATGGTTAGCCCAAGATCTCTGGATGAAACCTAACGTATGGGACTGGGCGAATAACAATAAAGGCGTCGGGAATACACTGCTCAAGACTTGCAACAGAGAGGGCTGTCACAACAAAGAAACCCAAATCGCAGAATTCAAGCGGTGTGCAGGATGCCACAAGGTAAGTTGATTCTTCAATGAAATCTAATTTATACTAAGGTTCTATACTTTCTAGCCTCGTTATTGCGGCAAAGAGTGTCAAGCCGCTGATTGGCCGGTGCACAAGGGTCCATGTAAAGCTCACAAGCAATACAAATCTGCCATCCGTTCCTTCGCCATGGGAAAACCGGTACCTTCAGCTGGGATCCCTATGATGGCTTCCGCGGATTTCAGTTACTAAATATATGGTCCAACATATCCTTTCGTCTACAATCCATGATACCATTCAAATACGGAGAACCTCTAATACAAGGCATACAATTTACAATTGACATACTCCATAAATTAGCCGCTACAGGTTTGTTGAGTGAAATGATGAAAGTTCCGGATAGTTGAGGATTCCATGAATGCAGGGAATCATTTCTCCGTTGGGATTTTATGCGGGAGCTAGAGGAGCTAACCGCTCTCGGATTTTGTTGTCCTCAAGTGCCTAAGCACCTCCGGCGATAGCCCAGAGGGCTTTCACGACCGGGCTCTTCCCATCCTCATTAGCATGAGTACCACTCTCCAGCTTCCACTTCGCATCCGTGCCCCTCCCGTTTGTTGAACAGGTTTCGGAGCCCTCAATATCGTTCATTCGTCGCAGGAGCTTTTCGTCTCCACTGACGACGAGGGCGAAGTCAATCTCCTCCCCAGCTCCTCCGTCAATACCGCTTCCACCCCATCCCCACCCACTACCACCGTATCCGGAATGAGCATCGAGAAGATCTGGAGACATCCAGGATCGAGAAATGGGGGAGCGTGCGGGTCCTCCGGGATGGAGGATGGCGCCGACTGCGGTAGACCGAGAAACGTTATTGGGGAGGACAAGGAAGGAGTTTTTGCCAGGGATGATGCGCAGACCATAACGTTCTCCGAGACTGTCGAAGATGTGATTCTGTGCCTCGGCCGCTTGCCTACGTGCCCACTGACGATCTGCACTGTCAGTCCCATCTGGACCCGATGGGCCAACACCTGTCCAGAAACGCCATACAATAGAGGCATCACGTTCCTCTACGAAGGATCCAGGCGTGCGTTCCGTGAACTATCAATAGGACGTTAGTCAAAGGCGGAAAAGGCGATGGACAGAACACATACATAGTTCAGGATCTCCAAGCAAGCAGTTTTCCAGGTAAAGTTCACATTCTGAACCATGTTAATCCACTCTCCTCCTTCCCCTGGAGCAGCCTTCTGGCCAGCTGGCCCGCCAAATGACTGAGGTGGCGAAGAAGTAACGGGCGAACTGTAGGTTGGGCTTCTAGGTGGGCTGTAGGTCATGGATGACATTGAACCTGAACGATAGTGGGGAGGTCGCGTCTTGGCGATGGTCTTGATGAAGCATCCATTCTCAGCACTAAAGGTACGTGTTGAGACCAGAGCAGCATGGGTATCCAAAGAATTCGACTCACACAATGCCCAGCTTGGGGATCCGGTCTGCAATTCTCTGCAGCAACCCCTTCATCCGGAGCCCGCTCAACAACCAGACCTCATTCCTTCGATCCTCCGTGAGCTTTTCTAGCAACCTCACGACATCCGAAGGGACCCGAATCCTGTCATTCGACACCTCTCCTGACGTATTCTTGTCAAGAACATCCTCAACACCTGGTGTGCCGACATCCGCATAATCTTCCTCCATTTTCAGCAGTCCCATCCTGCTCAAATTACGAACCCAGAGGGTTCCTTCGAAGTCGAGGAGAATGAGCCTTCTTCTTGAGTGCCTGTAGCGAGGTTGAATGCGAACAGGATCGAATATGGGAACAGCGTCAACATTTCCGTCGTTGGTCGCGGAACGATTCTCGGCATGGGCGCGAAGGGTCCGGTTGAGGAAAGAGGTGACAAAGGCTTGAGCGGTTTGAGTGGTGACGTGATTATGCAAATCCTGGAGGGGTGTCAGCGGGTTTTGGCCGACTTAGTTTTCGGCAAGACCAACCTCCCAGCGCATTTGGGCTTCTTCGTCTTCCATAGCCAGGGCTTGGTACATGGCTTCGGCGGTACCGCGGGTATCCCAAGGGTTGATAGCAATACAGCTCCTGAAGCCGCTGTAACTATAACTTCCGGTAAACTGAGCGAGGGAATGTCAGAAGACGTTGCAGACACGTAAAGCCCAAGGCACGAACCTCGCTGAGAATCAACGGCCTGAATCTTCCTTCCTGGCACTCGACAAACTCGTGACTCCTGAGGGCCATTCCCTCTCGCAAACTCGCCACAATGAATGCATCCGCAACACTGAGAAGAGCAAGGTATTGGCTGAATGTGATATCTTGGGTATGGAGGAACACGACCGGTTGGTAAGTGAGGGAAGAGAATCGAGAATTAATGCGTGAAATAGCGTCTGTAACAGCAATGGATTCCGGGGAATGAGTGGGTCCAGAAGTTGGGAGGGCCACTTGGATGAGAATGGCCTTGCCCTGGTATTCTGGGTGTTTATCTAGGAAATATTCGAAGGCACGAATCTTATGACGAACACCCTATAAATACCAGTTGATCAGTAGTGTCCTGGGCTGCTCAAGAGTCAACTTTACCTGTACTTCATCTAGTTTATCACGTCCGACAAAGAGCTTCATTCCTGCGTAACGCTGGGTCAACAACTGGATCCAGTCGCCAACTTCAGGATCAGCCCTATAATCTAATTAGAGACTTTCTGATTATAGGTGAGAAAACAACTTACTTCTTTTCCTTGGTCTGCCAGACGTCGATTCCCATAGGGAAGACTCCGACATCTACAAATCTACCCCTGGCTTGTTTTCCGTCTTGGCTCACAGCCTTGACATTATCTCCGCCAGCGGCGCCATCACCATCTGCGACCTGAATGCCTTTTGGGAGGGCTTCGTACGCCATGATACGACTGACGGTGGCCCTAAAGTGCCTGGCATAATTGGCAGTTTGGAAGCCAACGAGATCAGCTCCAAGGACACCGCGAAGGAGATCATGGCGCATGGAGAGGCACCTGAAAATCTCGGATGAGGGGAAGGCTACATGCATGAAGAAGCCGATAGGAGTGGAAGGTGGGATCTTGCCAGAGGACCGCAGGAGGGCAGGCAGTAGCATGAGATGGTAATCATTGACCCAGATGATGTCACCATCCTGGTGGTTCGCGATGATAGCGTCTGCGAACTTCTGGTTGACTGCGACATATTGAGAGTAGGAGGCGGATTCGTAGAATGTTTTGGTACGGGGTGCGTCGGGGATAGCATAGTGGAGGCAGGGCCAAAGGACTTGGTGACAGAATTCGTCATAACAGCTGTTGAATTCTGCATCGGGAACCCAGACGGGCAGACTTGGATGTAAAAATTGTCCTGACAGCTGTTTTCCAATGGCATTACGTTGAGAGGGAGGGATTGAATCGACGGGGCAACCCAGTGTCCCGACCCAAAGCTTGTTCTTGATTTTAGGTGCTAAGCTGTCAATGGCATTCTTCAAGCCTCCATTGCAATGTGAGTTGGGCTCCAAGAACCAGGCATCACGGCGGAGTGAGTCCGTCCTGACCAGACCCTCTCCGAATGATGCCCGACGACGTGCTGAGGATGAACGGGACTGTCGGCGGCGAATGGCATCCTTGCTGAGGCGTTCTTGGTTGCTAGCACTGGGAATAACTGCATTGGCGAATGGGTTCTGCGACTCAATAGTTGGTGAATTGGCCGCTGGGGTTGGATTCCTCGTTGACTTGACCTTGAGATCCTCGACGATACTCTTGAGACCGCCAGTCAGGTTCGATCCCAGGGCCAACTTGGTCTTCGCTTCGACATCACCCAATCCTGATGGACGTCGACCAAACCCTGGCTCAAGCGAGGACTCGAGGCCAATGGTGTCAGGAAGGAACAGAGATGCGATAACAACTCTATGGCCACGGAACGAAGTCATTGTGCTAGACGATGAGCAAGGGGGTCCAGCCAGAGCCACTGTTATAGTCTTTGAGAGCCTCGGCTCTTCCCGCAATCGTTGGATCATTTCCAATTCCGGCACTCAACGCCCAAAATATTTTGCCTCCGTCGTCACTTTAGGCCTCATACCAACGTGCGTTAATGTTTGATATCATCCGAAGTTCCTCCAATGCCCGCTATCTGATCTTTGTGCCCGTCTTGTTACGACGTTCTTGGCCGAACATTTTGTTACTCGTCTCATGATTGCTTGGATGATTCCAGCCAGAACGTCATATGATTCCATCCAAAGATGTGTGCAGGCGAATCCCGAGTTTTAACTGAGTTGCAATTGACCCAGGCACCCTAATAGAAAAATGGAAACGTTATGGCTAACAACTAATTACAGTAATATGCTGATATGTTCTTCTCAAAACACCTCCGTGCTCTCTCTGAACCATGTGTAACCTTCCTTCCCAGTCCGCGCCATACCCTTTGACTCTCCTGATATGGATGATCGGTGCTTCATGGAACCAAGTGGTCAACTTTTCCTTCGGTGTCTCCTCTCCAGGCTTCTTCTCATGGAAGAACTTCATCCACTCCCCCGTATTCATACGGGCGCTGCTGCTATTGCGAACCTCTGGCCTTCCCTCGAAGCTAACCTCCTCAACATCTGGACACCTACTAACAATCCCCCCTATAAGCCCGGCAGTGGTTCCATCTTGGAAAGACAGTTTCTTCACCCCAGGCCACTTGGTCCAAGCGGAAGGAAAACAAACTGCCCCTCGAGGGATCTTCATGGTGTCGTCATCAATGGTAGGAACAAGGGGTTGTTCAAGGGCCGTTATACGCTTCGTCCGTCTATGGGGGTCTTCGAAAGTCCATGTAATATATACTTCAGTTACTTGAGGTGGAATGCCAGGCGTCAATGCTTCCATAATGTGGTGTAAGCCAGCATTGACGAAACGCAGATTGAGGGTATGAAGGTTTCGCAGAGGGACGCCAGTACCGTCTGAGAGGAAACGCGAAAGTGCGTTGGTGGAGTATCCGTATATGTCATAAACGGTTGGGGTGTGGATGGGACTGTCGTATGAGGCAGTGAGAGTGACGGATTGGCAAAGTGCTTTGGGTGGAGGGAGGGCGGCGGGGGTAGGGAGAGTAGGAGGCGCACTGTACACGAGGCGGGAGGTCGATCGGAGGTAGTTCTGGTGTTGAGCGAGAGCCATAAGTTCGAGACGAGGTTGGCGTATGTATCCGTCTACCCTGAACCGAACATAGTCGAAGGTGTTATTGATATATACATGCGTTGAGGAGACTCGGAGGAAGAGAGAGCGCCAGGCTTTGCTCACATGCATGGAGCTTGCATAAAGGCGGTACCTCTCATCTTCGGTGAGATCAGAGCACCATGCGTCAAGGATAACACGCTGAAGAACTTTGGGCGAAAGTTCCGGGAGATGGCTCGGAGTCGGATGGGTGGGGTGAAGAGGGATTGTTTTAAGATTGGGGGAGGTTCTTGGTCGCTTTAAAAAGCGCGTCAATAGGCTTCGGCGACTTGGCGGCGAAGGTGAAGCAGGAGAAGCTGGGGCAGCCGACGTTTCGAGAGGAGGGCTGTGAGGAGGAGTACGAGAGAGAAGGCGGATTTCGCTCGCAGATGTCAAGGCCAGAATGCTGTTAGTCATGTTAGTCATGTTGGGAAGTCCTCCAGTTCAATCTCAAAGCGCCTTTATAGGCCATAATTATTTTAGGAGGAAAATGTCTGACCCTTCCGGCCTCCTGTTGGGCAAGCAACTCTTGAAGCAGGGGCAGTTCGGAAGAGGCAGCAGAGAGGAGATGAAAATGAGACTAGCTCTGGCTGGAAGTAACTTGGAAAGAATATCTATGACCGAGAATGTTCTCTGCTATAAATACGATTTGCGGTGTAAGTGGGCCCTCGATTGAACTTTGAGCAGAGTAGAGATCGAGTCCTAAATCCAAGAAAAGGAATCAGGGAAGTCAGACCATAGGCGTTCTGTATAGGAGACCAAAGGAAAGCGCTGAGGACGTCACGTATTCAGCTCTTTTTGGAGCGTTGGCGTTGGAGGTCTGTGGGGTTGGGGGTCCGGGGGTCGTTGGGCGGGTCCAAGAGCTCGCGAAGAAAAGGGTAAAAGGATTCATGCCACGTACCCGGATTGAACGAGTGACCTTCTCATGACACAAGTGTACAAGTGAGACGCGCTACCACTACGCCAACGCGGCGGATGACAAGGTGTTGTTCACGTTTGGCCAGACCGGCCAGATAGATTCGTTGGACGGAATGATTCTAGATTATTATTGTTAATTACTAAGGCCTAAGATAAGTAAGAATGAATGAATGAAACAAGCCAGTGAGTCGTTACTAATAGAGTATTAACTTTTTTTAAGAACCTTACTTGTAAACGTTGGGAATACTGCCATATGGGCAGGTAGTTACTCCCGCGCCTCTCGTGCTTCCTAAGTACGAAGCCGTGTCAACCAGGGCCCCAATATATCGGACGCTGGCGCAAGAATAGGCAGACAGGCGAGCACTCAGGACTTTAGCCTGCCAGCGGGCTGTTGTCGGCAAGTGTTGCTCTCAACCACGAGCATTCTTTCCTAGAATGTGTACAAGAGTTCCGCCCAAGAGGAGGAAGGTGGGCGACAGATGGGGGGATGCGCTAGCGTAATACAATGCCAGCACTTTTACGACATGATTTACGCAAGCTCCCAGAAAACATCTCGATTTGTGCCCGAATGGGACACCCACCGACCTCCAACAAAGAGTCACCCTCCTTCCTCTAGCCATGCTCGGAGCTCCTTCACAAGTCTCTTTGCGGCGCGTTCGAGCTTCTCATCCTTTGATGCCCTCTCGGTAGTGACTATGGTGCGTTTCGATGGGTGAAGTACGAGGCCGACTTGTCTCGGGGAGAGTGTCACGGAAAGAAGATGGAAAGGGATGGGCTGTATTGGTTGAGCCTTATGTGGGTTGGTAGGAGTGGGAGGTGGAGAGGTGGCTTTAGATTTTGACCTTTTGAAGCCCAGAGAGGACAGGATGGAGCTACCGGTGGAACGTGATTGGGTTTGAGCTTGGGGCAGTGGGGGTGTCGGTGGCTTTGCCGAGGACTTCGATGAGGAAGGTAGGTGAAGCTTGCTAGCTGACTTTCTTGCTGTTGGAGCACCCAGGGCAATTACACCCTCTTTAACACCGTATATGCGGACAAGGTCCTCTAGCCGTGCTTTAGGCTGTGCATGAACAAAGAGGTCCTTGTACGCCTCGTCTCGCTCTAGGTGCAGTTCGGTATCGTCCGCCCACGAGTCTTCACGGACTTTGAGAGCTATGAATTGGTCCAAGACCGCTGTTTCGCGCTGTATAGTTGTCAGCGACGATCGCTGTGCTGAAGGATAATATGGTGAGGAAATGGATGTTGAGGACGGTGAAGGTGGAAGAGGTCCGTAAGGCGATGATGGAGGGTTCGCATTGGAATCAACCCCAGAACCCAGAGGGAATGGGTCGGACGTGTACGGTGGGCGCACAAGGGTATCGTATGTTGGTATGTAGGTGGAGCGAAGGATATGCATGGTGGCAATATAGAATGTACGGTTGACGAGGCGAAGTGAGGTCGATAGCCAGTAGAGTGTCTTGCGTTGCCGCTCTACCTTGTCTTGGTCAGGTAAAGAAGTTTGCGGAATGGTGAAGTAGATTGCCTGGAGCAATATGTGAGACGGTAGGCCAGTGAGAGTCACTTTAGTTCGCGATGACGAAGGGAATGGCGGAGGAGCAAGGCCATTCAACGACGAAGCTGCGTAAGGTGGTGGTGGAAGCATAACGACCTTTTCGTCTATAATCATGGCTTTGCTGCTTCTTGAAGTACTCTGAGATGGTGGTATATATTTGTCCGGAAGATATTTCAGGTTGTCGCTGCGGACACAGATTGCACAGCAGTTGCATCAACTGCGGGACACAAGTTACTCACACGGCAGCATCGGTCCGATTACTATGGAATCAATGTCCTCTCAACATAAGCACGATGAACATGTCATTATGGGTTGGGTTGCGACTGCGACCCCGATAGCCATTCAGTGACTGCGGTTGATGTTGCACCGTGTCGAATTTTTATGGGTGCTGCAGTGTGACTAATTTACGACTAATTTTGGGGTAAAATCAGGGCACATGCAAGAACATAACACTCACTGAAGATTAGAACAGGAAAAAAGAATTGCATTAAGAGGGAATCGAACCCCCGGCGGGTCGAGCTTAATAGGTGGCAACGACCCAGGTTACCACTACCCCATTAATGCTCTACGAAAGTTCAATCAGAGAAAAGTAGGGCCTCCATGGCTTGCAAAGATAGTTTCTCATCATTGGCCGATGCCTCACAGGTTGATTTTTGACATTGACAACAGAATGTTGGGATATGAACTTCTGCCAGAAGTCGAACAACCTTTGGCACCAGCTAACCTCCATGAGCCCAATGACGAGCAACGAAGAGCTTCCGGAATTGTGATCCAGCATTTGGACCAAAGTCAAACGCAAGACGGCCTTCCACCACTGTATATGATCATGGAAGGAAAATGCGGTACCGGAAAGTCGAGAGCCATTCAAATCATCACTGAAGCATTTGCCTATCGTGGCCTAGAGCACATATTAGTCAAATCTGGCTACACTAGCATCGCTGCTTCATTGATCAATGGCAAGACAACACAATCAGTAGCCGGGATAGCTGCTGGGAGGCGAGGAGGGGCAAAATCGGAGAAAACAAAAAAGCGATTAGAAAACTTTTGGCGTGACAAATGCTATTTAATCATCGACGAATATTCAATGATAGGTGAGCATATTCAATGGCCATTCCATCGCATTAATAGTAGACGATTTGTGCTTGTGTCAAGGGAGATCATTTCTGGCTCTTGTCGAGACATATCAACAGTGCAAAAGGCGTGGAAGACAAGGGGAACATTATTTTTGGCAACGTCAGCGTCATTCTCTGTGGAGATTTCCATCAATTCTTTCCTGTCGGCATACCTCCCCGAGAAGCATTGTACTGCCGTACGGAAGACACAGATCCAAAAGATCAGCAAATCGGACGAACTATTTACGAACGTTTCATAATCGTCGTGAAATTTCGACCATGATTTGTGATTACGGGTTGGGGAGAACAGCGGCAAGGTAAATGTGGTGTCCAAAGTGGAGACAGCGCCAGATCGTCTTGAGCAGTTGTACTGGAATAATCGAGTGCTACTTGACAGACCCCATCAAATGCTACCACGCTTGGCTTACCATAAATGCTCATCTGGGCAAGAAGAAGGCTGAATATTTCGGCCGCCAACCCCTCCTCATAATCTCAAGCAGGCGATAAATTTACTTGGTGGTTCAAACGGTTGGTGTCCGGTACCAATCTCACAAAATAAGTTGGAAAACTTACAAAGAGGTAAATGACGGTTGAAGGTTGAAGCTTATATCCAAAGGTCGTTACCAATGATGGATTTTGAAGGAGGCATTTGCATGAACGTTCAAACGATGCGCAAGTGGAATAGATACTGCCGCAGAGATCTCGCATATGGAGGCGTGTGTTGATCTGGATGTATTTGGCCACCAAGGCAGAACCTCGAAGTGTCGCAGGGTTTGTATCATAAAGCTTCTGGACGAGCATCAACTCGAATAAGATAGATGATTTCCATAGCACTAAAGGTCATCTTGTCTATCCAAGATGGCCACTTTCGACGATGTCAGAGTTCATCAGTGTTGCGCCTCTCGGCTGTTCGGGGTCTCTCCTGGAACCGAGACCCCAGAAAATTCAGGTTCCGCTCACACTTCAACAACCATCATCTTGCCCCACTCGCGCCAACCTTGCTGCATCCTTTATTTCTCTTATTTTAAGCCAATCCAGTAGTTGCATGCCCGCTGGTAGAAAGACAAAGGGCAAGCCCCCACCACCATGTAAGTTTTTTGAGGAAAAATTCCGAACTTTCCCGAATTTGGACGGGTTCTGCAATGTGCATAACCACGTTGTTTGCAACAAAGTTCTGACCAATCATTTTGCGTTATTTCACAGTGCGTTCACGGACAACCCGATCATCCAAAGGTCGCGTAAGTTGGCAGTCATTTGCGATTCTAACATAAACCCTAACCTTAAACTCTTGTTCTTCGCTAGCTCGTAAACTCTGAGGCATCGTCAGGAGCTCAACTTACTGAGCAACTTCGCTCTCTTGGTCTATATGCCGCCAATACACTTGGCGATGGAAACTGTCTATTCCGGGCTCTCTCTGACCAGGTGTACGGCTCGGAGTCGCGCCACTATGAACTCCGTACAAAGATCTGTGAATGGATAGAGAAGCATCGTGATCGATATGAACCTTTTTGTGAGGACGAGCGAGGGCTGGAGGTGCATCTCCGATGTATGAAAGAGCATGGTAAGCTCATTTACTCAACGTGCTTTAAGACTTAGATCCGTTATCTCGTTGATCATCATCATGCGTTCTCTAATTAAATCATTTGACACGACTGGTACTGATTATTTTCTCAATATTCAGGTACTTATGGCGGACACATGGAACTGTCCGCATTTGCGCATATGACGCAACATAATGTTAAAGTTATTCAACCCGGCCTTGTCTATGTCATTGAATGGTCCGCCTTTGCACCATCCTCATCGACGGCGTCATCCTCCATGAAGAAGTCGTACGAGCAATACCAATACGAATCTGAAGAGGAAGACGACGAGGAGGAGGAGGCAGAGGCAGACCCTTCTATTGGTGGGACATTGAACGACAGAGAAAAGAGACGAATACACCGAGAGCACACGCGTGAGAAGAAAGAGCAGGCTGAAAAGAAAGTGAAAGCCAAGCTGGATAAGAAGGGTAAGAAAGGTCACAATCAGTTGCCAACTCCTCCTCTAACCCCAGACGAGGATGAGGGGGAGCTCGACACTGTTTATGTCGCGTAAGCCTTCTCGTTCGTCCGGTTTTGACACCGTTTTGACACTGGACCTAAAGATACCATGATTGGGAGCATTTCTCTTCCATACGGAATCTCCGGGGGCCACATAATGGCATACCCCGAGTGTCCGAGCTTCCTGCTGGTTCTCCAAGCCCCATTGCTGAACGACCTTCGCCGCGATCGAGGTCGAAAGCTAAAGCAACTGCCATCGTACCAGAAATTGACAGTGATGACAATGACAGGACTATTCGAGCGAAACCTGTCTCAAAGACGAAGAAGGTCACGTTGAAGTTGAGCAACTCTGGCTCAGCGACACCGCCAGCATCTACAGCGTCCTCCGTCATTGAGCCTGCTGCTCCAACAGATTCAACCTCGACGACTGATCCATCGAGTGCCATGATTGTCGATCCTACAATGGTTCCTCTACCCTCCTCTCGTTCCGTGTCACCCTTCCCCTCCACCTCTCAGTCGTCAACTAGCGTTGCTCCACCCTCACAATCATCTCATCCGTTGCGAGAGTCATTTTCGGCTGGTGACTCCATTCCCTTGGATGCTGCGAAAATCTTGAGCTCGAAGCTATCCCCGAAGCGGACATTCGCTGAGTCCGAAGGAGACGATTATTCTGATACTGCCACCTCATCGACGGGAAGTGGCCCCGACGCCGTAAAGCGAAGTCGGAGGGAACGTACTCCTGTGTCGCAAATCCCTTCTTCGACTGGCACTGAAACTCCGCAACGTGGCCCGCTCTCCCCCATGGCTCTCTCTGACCTCTCAGCGCTCTCTCCTCTCACTGCGTCTAGTGCTGCATCATCAGATAATGAATCGGACGCTGGCTCAGACGGTGAAGGTGAAGTTGATTCCTCGCAGGATGGGGACGATGCGGATATAGAGCCCAATCTCAACCGGTCGCTTGTCGGCCCCAGTGCTTCTCCTAAACGTCAAAACAAGCGGCTCGCCGCCCAGGGTGAAGAGAAGCCATTAACGCGACGGCAGCGGAAACAACTTGGACTTCCGAAGCCTAGGCAAGCTCATGTTGGGGGCGTTGGCGCAGGGAAGATTGTGATTCCAGGTGGTCGGTATCGCACACGCGCGAATACGGCTGGCACGGAGGAAGGCAAGGATGAATGGAAAACCAATGGGACCGGCAGGCTCGACGTCCGTGGTTTTCGAGAACTGAAGATATGAACCTCGTCAAACTGCACATACAAACTAATCCTAATGGCTTGGACGAAGGTATGATGGCATCCTCCCATATCATGTACTTGTACTTTTCGACATTTCTTTCTGCATCTGCTACATTTGCTGTTCAAACTGCCTCTCTGTATCATACATCACCATTTCACCTACATTTTCAAGCATAACCAATATCCGGACGACGCACACGATACGCAATTTGATCCTTCACCACAGCCACATTTGCATTTCTTTCCGCATTTACATTCAAGCATTTACAGCAATCACAATTATATCCTTCCTCAATGTGTACCAGTACCTAGAACTTATTGAACTACTCTTTTTCCCCAGACATACAACATGACTCGTTGCTGAAAGGTTCGACGACAAGCAAATTCGGGGGGCACCAAGTCATTCAGGCAAAACTTGGCCCCTGAGGTCAGAATTCCACTGGTGATTGGTTGGCGGTGACACGACACTGACAGGACATTGTTCCTCTGTTCCTCGACTAGCGCAAAAACGAACTGGGTGTCTTGAATCTTGATGCCTAATCGGCTCCGTTCTATGAGCTTTTTGTGAGTCTGACTTCGCTGCTAGCTTGGAGTCTCGAACGGTCGTGGCTGCTGGCAAATGGCTCCAAACCGTGCCTTTCAAGCTCTCCCGGATGTTTTCTCTGGCCTGTATTGCCCTAAGATGCTGCGTTAAATGATGCTTTTCCTGGCAGTGAGATTCCGCCGTATATCTAAGGATGGTGTGCCCAATTTGAGGCACAAATATTTACGAGTTCGCCGATCGAGTGGATGACGATTTTGCTTGCCCTCGCCTAGCTGCGCATTATTCCCTTAACAACGGCCTACAGACTGCAGAAATCAATTCAGCCTGGCTTCGCTCGGGCCGCCACAGATAGACTCGGACCACCCGTGACGCTGGCCGCACTGTTATTCGACAATGAACGGACCAGGGACTTACCAAGAACTTTATTTTCTGATCCGTATCTACCACCCCAGCTTGACTTGCCTCTAACGCTTGGCTTTTACCTTTTCCTATCGTCACAATCATTGTTAGTTTCCCACTGTGACCCGCGATACATTTTCGGTATGCATATCTCCACATTCAGGAGAACCTACCGATAATGCTTCTACCAAATAGATAGCCTTGTCGTTGATTGCAGCGATTGATTTCAGCCTCTCACTCCATTCACTGCCAGCAACCCGTCGTGTCCTCAATCTACCACCACAGGATATTTTTAGGGCGAACAAGTTATTAATACATGATAGAGTAATATTCATTAAAGTAATATCATTCGATATTGAAAAGCGCGGAAGGTACAGTACCTTGAATTTACCAATGGAAATTGCGCCACATTTTTAGTTCCTTGCCTACCACGGCGAAAATACTCTCCAGACGGCCGAGACGACCCATCCAAGCCTCAATTAATTATTTAGGGAGAGGGTCAGCCTCATACACGCGAGAATCCTTCAAAGAGAGATCCTGTTCATGCCCTCACTGAGGCGACGGCATGCCGTGTCCACGCACCCTTTACTTCCGAGGAATCGCAACAAGCTGAGCCTGCGGCAAACAAACTCTTTTACCTAAAGCCCGGATTCCTGTAACCGTCGTGCGACATAGACGGCCGTGTGCGGCGGCAACATATTGAACACGAAGCTGGTGAGGTAAAGGAAGGCGGCGATCAATACCAAATAAGGTTTAGCGTACTACATGTTTGGCTCGGTTAACATTTCTGTGATAAAGGGTTGAGCAACATCCCTCGACACGCTCAAACACTTCTTTCAAATTTCTGCCGCTGACCAACCGAAGGCTATAAGAACCCTCTCGTTCGTTGTTGAACAGCATCAACTTTCAGTCTCTTTTTTGCTCCCTAATCCCAGCAATTAGTCACTCTTTACTAAAATGCCTTCCTTCCGCTCCATCCTCCTCTTCGCCACCACCGCCCTCGCTGGCTTCGCAGTTGCTGCTCCTCTCACCAGCGCTCCTGTGCCGACACCCGATGTCACTACTCCTGCCGTCACTTCCTTGAGTCGTCGTTGCGATTGCCAGTCGGTCCCCGACGTCTTTGCCAACGTCAAGGCTCAAGTTGATGTTGTTGTCGGCAAGTGCAGTAAGTGCACAGTTCTTTTCGTTGAATATAGCAATTATTCTGACATCACCCGGTCCATCTAGACACTGCCAAGGCTGATGTCAACGTTAAGGTTGATGTCTACGTCGACCTCCTCACTGAAGTCAAAGCTATCATCGATGCCGCAGTCATTGACCTGAAGGCATTCGTTGGTGTCGACGCCAAGGTTCTCCTCCTCTCCGAGGGCAAGCTCATTGATATCAGCCTCTGCGCCAAGATCATTGCCGATGTTGTCATCGTAAGTTTCTTTCTGAGTTTACTTGCACCCACTTGTTTATCCGCTTTATTTTAGTCCATTTGCACTCTCATTAGCGTCATCCTCAAGGCCTGTGTTTCCCTCGACATCTCTGTCATCGTCAAGATCATTGCTGACATCAAGTAAATACTTCGACATCTTTCTGCCATGAATGTTTACTCACCGAGTCCTTAGCGTTTGCCTTGCTGAGCTGCTCAAAGTCTGCTTCAGCCTCATTATCGGCCTCGATGTCCTTGTTTGCGGTCTCATCAAGGTTGTTGCAAACATCCTTGTCTCTGTGAAGCTTGTCGATGTCCTGGCCATCGTCAAGGCTCACGTCCAGATCCTCGGTGTCAGCCTTTAAGTATCTGTTTAGGGATATTGGATTTCGCATCTTCTTACGTCTTGGAAATACTGTATCTTGGGCCTAATAATTATAATTGGAGAAAGCTTTCATCCTAATTGACTCAGTGTGTTGTTATTCTGAGCTTGTTACGAACTTCATCTCTCATACAGCCCGCATATGTGTTAGCGCTTTGTGAGCTCTGGTATTTAGTCAACTCGGGTTCTGGTGTGTGAAATTAATTGGGATTAAACGTGCTACAATGAGACCACTATGGCCGCGTCGTTGAATGGCCAAGGGAATTGACTTCCATCGCACTCTTCCTCGCACTGCGAAAGCCTACTGTTCGTGCCGGCCGCGTCCCAGACGCTCCCCACCAGTTGTCCGGAAGGCGTTCCTCCCCGAACCATTGTTCCAGTGTGGATGTTGGAATTTCCCGCTGCCGGTCGTCGGGGTATGTCCCTTTTCTGTCCCGCATCACACTCCAAGCTAAACCACACTCTCCCAATGCAACTTGTTCGTGAAGCCAGTTCGGAGGTTGACTGAGGGAGGTTTCTCGGAGGGCGTGTATATACGCCAAGTCGGCCAGAGTGAGCCCTTTCTTTTTCGGGGCACCGGTATGGGCGAGTTTAAGGAGTTCGTCGAGGAGGGTGGAATCAGGGTGAGGGGCGCAAACCCCATTTCCATGGACAAGGGATCCGTCGTGTGCAATCTTTGTGGCTCCTCGGGTGCATAAGGCGGACAGATCAATAACCCATACAGGCATCACCAAGTACAATAGACAAAGGACGAGGTTTTGTTCAGGAGCCGTCCTGCAGCGACAGAACCCAATCCTTCCGCAAGTGAGGTATCCAAAAAAAGTTAGGATAGAAGCCAGTGGGTATGATAGGTTGTAGACTGTTTTGACGGCAAGGAGCATTTGAAAGAAAGGAATGTTCCTTCCATCACGAGGGCTGGGGTAGCGAAATTGCTCAGCGCCGTAGCAAGAGATGGAAGCCAACGGAACATACATGTAATCGTGATTCGCTAGGGCATTCAATGCCGGGCAAGGCGAACGGCTTGCTTCAGGATCGGGTTTTTTGAACTGGTGAGACTCGGGGGTGCAAAACGCCGGAGGAGTCATGTTTGTGGATCGATTAGGAGAGCGGGCTCAATCTTTATGGACGAAGGAACGACCCCTCTTCATTTCGTTCCAGCCGCCTAGTCCAACTTGAAAAGCTTGTTGGGCAGTCCCGCTCACTGAGACGCGCTTGATCTTCAGATTCATCTCAGGTTTTCTCCTTGAGCAAACAAACCTAATACCAGGACCATGCAGAACCTGGTCTTCGACTGCAGCACCTCTGGAGGACAGATCCCGATCTCGCTTCCTGATGTCCGTATTGGGAAAACCCAATATCGTGGCTGTGCAAGGAAGAACATCGTCTTTTCCCTCGTCTTGATCACGGTCATTGTGTCGGCGCCTGGCATCCTGAAGATCGCTTCAACGCTGACTATCGATTCTCTGTAATGACACGGAAATAGGTTCTGGATAACCAGATTCAAGGCCCAGTGAGCCATGACCATGGACGGAGAACAAGCAGACTTCCCTTTTCCGAATGAGATCCTTTACAAGATCACGGCCTGTGTTATTTCACAAAATGTCCACTCTATCTATCTTTCTACACCGGAAAGTGACCTTACATGGGAGTTGGAAGTAATTACGACACTCTGCAGCGTTTCCCGCAAGGTCCGAGCCGTAACCCTACATTTGGCTCAACTCGCACTCAATGTCAACCTTGGCCAAGTGTTACATACGTGAGTATCCCCTACGAAAGTTGCAAGAAGTCTACTTACCGCTGACGTCCAGTCAACTCCTTCTTGCAACTAATCAGCTGCAACGTCTGAGAAAGATTGCTTTGGATAGCTACCACGCTCTCGAAACCCCGTATTCCTATGAACCCCGTGGAGGCGATGGAGTACTCGCGACTGGCTATGTCCTCTTGCTTTTTGTGTCCGTTCTGAGGGTAGCGAATGCCCGGGATGCAATACATTCCTCGTCGGCCAGGTACACAAACGTAGCCACAACACTGCAAAAAGCGGTGAAGAACTGTCAGCAGATACCGAATTTTGGAGTACTGGATCTCCTTCTGGACGCAACTCAAGACGAGATAGATTGCACATGGCTAGGCAAGTCTTGATAATCACTTGAAAATGTTCTTCTCAGTGTCTGTATACCCAAAGGCTTGTCCATCGTGCGGCTCTTTTTCTCGTTGTCCCGGTTGTCCAGCCAGTGGGACTTGACTACTGCGGCCATTTTTGGCCCAGAGGCAGACGCAAAGCGGACTGTTTGTACCGGTATCTTTATCTTTTTGGCTAAGGTTTGAGTTTTCTGCTCCAGGTGATATTTCAGGATATCGACAATACCCTTGAAAAGACGACAGCTATCGGCAAGCAGTATCATCTGATTCAAAAACGAACACGAGTAGCAGTTCCTGTTTATCAGGTAAAGCTCGTCCCAAGACTTGCCACGAGTTCTATTTAACCCGCCATTTTCTAGCTTCCTGGCGCATCCACCACTATAAAGCAGCTCGAGGATAGATTCGCTGATGCATCCCATATCAAAGAGAACCTGGATGTGGTTCTCCAACTGTATTGACTCGTGATAGGTGGAAGTAGCAACCCTTTAATTGCACTTCAAGGTGTATGTAACGACAGGTACTGATATCTTGTTTTATCTGTTCGGCATTGCTCATGCCCCGGGTTTCATAGATATTTTTATAAAGTTTATTTTCTCAAACACCACAATCAAAGGGTATAGAGATAGGCGCCCTCTGAACGACTCATCTTGGCCCTGATTAATGATTCCCGGTCCGATGAAAGATAGACTTTTGTTATCAAAAGAGATCGATTGGCCGAACAGATTGAATGGCCATATTGACTTCAAACCTCCACCCTGTTTACGGCAGAGCTTTCACGCAGATGTGGCTTGTTGGTGACACTAATTAGACCCTGAATTGCCGGCTTCTGCGCCACCTGGTGTGATAGTGGTCATTTGACCACTCTGTAACTTTGCTTCCCCTTTTCCTGTTTCTGTATAAGAAGAAACCAAAATTCCGCCTTTGTCGATATCATATCTAAACAACTGGGGCTTCTTGACCTTTTCTTGACGAGGATGTGGATAATCCCATTACGAGGCAAACGTCTAGTATGGGCAGTCACCGGTGAGTGATCTATAATTAATTGAAGTACAACCAACAAGCTTATCTACCTCGCTCATAGCCTGCTGCTGTCAAGGTATCCTGTTGATGGGATATGATCAAGGCGTTATGTCAGGCATCGTAAGGTCTCTTTCAGAGCATGACCCTTACCGAGTCTTAATCACTTTGTCCTTGTAGATCGGAGCAGATAACCAATTCGGAAAGGATTTCGACCACCCTAGCCCTACGAGCCAAGGAACGATTGTAGGTTTAATCTTTGCTAATGGCACTGACAGAAGCTAAGGGACGAGGTTAGGTGGCGATATATGTGAGTAATCATAGTGACCTCCCCCGACTTGAACTGATGGCATTGTTAGGATATCGGGTGTGCTGTTGGATGTCTGTTCTCTTTCTTCTTCGGCGAGGCTTTCGGAAGAAAGAAGATGATCGCATTTGCAGCTATAAGCATCCTCATCGGTACTGTGAGTCCTACGCGGTCACCAGTCACTGCTATCCACGTACTTATTTGTTGTGTCTTGAAATCTAGGCAATCTTGACGAGCTCTACCACAGTTGCTCAACTCTATGTCGGACGCATAGTCACAGGCATAGTACGTCATTTCCTTCTTAAACTATATCCTTTATTGAACGACTTTTATAGGGGAACGGCATTAATTCGTCCACTATTACAATGTATCAGTCGGAGATGTGCAAAGGACCGGTCAGAGGTAGATTGGTGACCCTGAACGCAACTGTGGCTATTTTTGGCCTTTGTGTTGTGAGTTGTATCTATTTTAGCGACCTAGCCCCTCCTGACAGCTTCGCGTCGATGTCATTTAGGCGTACTGGCTGGATTACGGTCTGAGCTTTGTTGATGGACCAATTCAATGGAGACTTCCCATCGGATTCCAGGCAGTCTTCGCCCTATTCCTTCTACTCCAAATCGTCGTACTTCCCGACTCGCCACGATGGCTGGTAGCCCATGACCAACGAGAGGAAGGGACTCGCATTATTGCCATGCTAGAAGGCAAAGAGTCTAGCGCGGATCCAGTCGTCCAGCGTGCGCTTGCCGATATCGAGCATTCACTGGTCATGGAGAGTGCTGGAGGTAACCTATCTCTTGCATCCACACAATCGTGACTAACCAGAAATTTCCAGGGCCCTTCCGGTACAGCGAACTCTTCCAGGGAGGAAAGATACAGAATTTTAGGCGAGTCTGCCTGGGTATCGGTGTCAACGTTATGCAACAATTTACGGGGTACGTTGGTCGCTTCGAAAATAGACTACTTCCTGATTCTCCTGGTTTCAGAGCCAACATGATCAAGTAATCATTCTTGTCCGATAGCTTGGCCACATGCTTAAGACTCAATACAGCTATCTTGCACCGGTCGTCTACCAGAATACAATGGGTCTCTCAAGGAATCTCTCGCTCATCCTTGGAGGCTGCACTGCTGTAACATATATGTTTTCTGCGTTAATTCCGCTTTGGGTATTAGCTCCAGTGATGCTTCCTATTCTGTCTTCTGATTCAGTACGCTCAGACCATAGACCGTTACGGGCGCCGACCCCTTTTGATGATATCTGCCGCTGGCCTATCGGTGTGCTTCATAATCGCCTCTGTCCTGCTGTCGACGGGAACCAAGCCTGCTGCATATGGTGCCACCGCCATGGTCTTCGTCTTCCAGATATTCTTGGGGATCGGGTTCCTTCCTATCGTGCGTTTCTACTTCATCGGCGCAAGTACTCATGGTTGTGGCTGAAAAGTCTCTTGATAGCCATGGTTATATCCTGCTGAGGTATAAGTTCAATGGTCAACCCTGTTCTAGTGACTAACCCCTTCTGATACGGGCCAGATAAGCACAACAAGAATTCGTGCAAGGGGAACGGCTATTTCCAGCTTCTTCAACTGGATGTGAGCCTTATTACATAACTGGCATAAAGGGTACTCAGCGCTTCTTATTGCGAGTTTGTAGGTGTGTTTTTGCCGTCGTAGAAATGACGCCGCCAGCCATTGCAAACATAGGGTGGAAAGTCTTCATCATATTCGCTATTTTCAATGCGATTTGGGTTCCGTTGATATATTTGGTGCGTAGATTCTCTGGCACAGGCGTACGTGCTTATACTGTTTCATGCAGTTCTTCCCTGAGACGCATTCGCTTGAGTTGGAAGAAATCGACGCGATATTCGAGAAAGGTGGTATAACTGGTGGCGTCTGTGGCAGCCCCGGTGGTCGAACAGTGAGCAAAGGCTGGTTGGATCACGAGTCAGATCTTGAGAAGGACGAGAAAGACAGCATATCTGGATGAAAAAAGAGCAAGACGCGTCCAAATCGAGACGCGTTATTTATTTGCGGCTTTGAAACCAAACAGAATTTATGTACTATTACCGAATTTGGCAATTGCCTTTTCCAAAATTTCCCTCCTTTGCATCACCATGTTCGCCAACGCATTCCGCACTCAAGCTCGGGCAGCTCTCCTTGCAGGTCGTACCCGTACCTTCACCACCAATGCAGTTGTTCCTCGTCTGTTGCGGTCTGCTGTTCTCTCGAGGTCGATGCAATGTCGGTCACGGTTCTTGTCTACTACCCCGGTAGTAGCACAGGAAACTTCGAATTTCCAGGGGTCGGAGGTAGCAGAGGAGGCTTCTCGCCAGTCCAGTCGCCCTCCTTCGAATACCCTTTACGTCGCCAACCTGCCCTGGAGCGTCACCGTTGCTGACCTCGAGCAACAGTTCGATGTCTTTGGCGAAATCGTGTCCATTCGTTTGGGTATGTCAGCTTCCACTCCTTTATACAAGTATACCTGACTGACCCGTTGAATTAGGCAAGAACCCTAATGGCACTTTGAGGGGTTACGGACATATCCACTTTGCCAACAAGGAGGATGCTGTTGCAGCTTTTGAGTCCGCCATTCGGGAGCCCATCTTTATGGGTGACCGCGAGCTCCGCTTTGAATTCGCTCGCGACAGCGTGAAAACTCCTTCGACCACTCCATCCAGCAAGCTCTTCTTTTCGGGCTTTGACGGCACCGAGCGAGAAATCCGTTCATTGTTGGGAGAGTATGAGCAAGAGATTAATGAGGTATTCTTCCGTAAGTACCCAATGTCGCTCTTCACACACAACAGCACGCTGACAGTTTTTCCTGTAGTCAAAGACCGTGAGACCGGTGATTATACTGGGTCTGGTTTCATCAACTTCCCCAACGAGGATGTCGCAACGGCAGCTTTGCTAGCTTCGAAGAATGCTAACATCAAACTTGCCTATGCCAAGCCTCGAAAGGAGGATCAGGAGAACAGGTTCAGGGAGAGGAGAGGAGGCAAGAGGGGAGATGGACGAGGAGATTCTCGTCCGCGACGAAACTCCAGGAGGGAATACGACAACTAGACGTTTTCCCTTTGCTTTTCCTCTATCACTCATAGCTATATGATTGTTGTCACACCGGGCTTTGGATGCCATACCATGCACTTAGAGTGCTTAACTTACACCTCAGCCCATTCTTTTCGATGCTTGTAGTAAGTGGATACAAAAGTAACGCACATAATTCTAAGGCCGTAATGATACAACTTGCTCTCATGAATCGTGAAATGAGTTTGACTATATTTATTATAGTGTAAGTGTTTGGACGATAGCTGAAAGAATCTCCTTTCAATGCTTCTGTTGTTGGGTTCAGTCATTGAGGGCAGCAAGGTAGCTCTAGGAAAAACCAAATTCCCCGTCAGCAGTGAAATGTGTACCAATGAAAACAGACTTACCTCTCGTTCTTCAAGGAAATCTAGGTAGGTCAAGGCAACAGCGATCCAGAACCCAGTGTCAATGCCAAGCGCCTTCTCTTCCGTTTTCTCTATTTCAATGATCCCGGTTAGAGACCTTACGGTCAAGAGTGGTGTGCGATCATGGAAAGTGAGGACTGGGGGAAGTGCTGATGACGCCAATGTACTTGAGAGATTAGCGGTCTCTAGCACAGAGGTTACACTTGCGTAGGGAGGAGGAGAACAAGGCGGAGCAGCGTTTGGTATCCTGCAAAGTGTGAACGAACTTGAATTTGCCGGCCTCGAATTCCGCAATGCGTTCAAAGCCCGAGAGAATATCGACGTAGTGGTTGGTTGGGCAACCTCTGGCACGTGCGGGGCAAGAACAAACTGTGTAATCTGGGAAGTAGACTTGGTAGGATCCTGCTGCTCGATGTCAACTTCTTCTAATTTAGCTTGCACGGCAGAAGGTGAAGGTGGCAGCGCAGAGAGCGAAGGAGGGGTCGGGCTTGGAGGATAGGAATGGACGCTTGACAAGCTTGGCCGTTCTTCAGAATTTGCCTCTGGGGACCATAGCCGTCTCGTTCGAGAGTTGAAGGACAGGGCTGCATCTACATAGTGTGGGGACATTCGTGGTAAAGGGATAAGTGGTATGAATGCTCCAGGGGTGAAGGAAGGTGATCGGATACGGATGTACCATCCACGCCTAGAGGGTCGGTGGATACTCCAGCAGATATTGCTGGTTGGGTTATGCTGCTCGTCATATATATAAGACCAGAGGTTAACGCGTACAGTTGGGAGGCGTACCACTACATGGTCGATAATTTCGTCGTCGCTGAGAAACCTTTCCTTTTAGTGGAAAGCTAAGCCGGAGATTCGCGGTACTGAAGGAACTTGGCAGACCTTGTACCACGTTACGGTTTCCGAGCCTTCTTCAGAGACGTTGATTCGCATATCTTGGAGAACATCCGTGCTAAATGAAGCTTGTTAGGTCTCGTGCCTATGAGATGTCAAATGGGGAGTAGCAGGTACCTTTGTATAACATATCGTGTTACTTTATCATCGGGCCCATGGTGTGAGGACGAAGAGGAGGCTTCAGCTATGTTGAGGGCAGTCATTGTAAGAGATATGTACTGGTTTGCCTTGTCGTGGGCAAGATTGACGCGCTGCCATCAGCAACTCATCAAAATCTCCTTTCAGTCAGTCGGTCAACGACCACCACATCATCCGGCAACTCTGGACTTGCTTCCGCCTTGTTCTGCCCTCTATGCTAGTGACTCAGGATAGTTGTAGCTCAAGCTCAATGAGAGACCTGGCTTAAACTAAATATGATAATGTAGCCTATCCCCACCGCCGACATTCCCTCCCCAGTCATGAAAATTTCGAGAGTCGGTCCTCCCGCCATCCATCGTCTACCAGGCTTCCACAAAATGATATCTTGGGAGAGGGTGTCAGTTGACCAGAAGCCTGGACCGGTCGTGGGGAGTACGCCCACACAGACACAGCCGCATAACTTAAACTTGGGCATGCGACGATCCTAGAATGAGTCCAATGACCTTCGTTTGGCACATCAAAGTAGTAGTTCGTCCTCGAGGCGGCGCTGGCAACAGCTGTTAATAAGGCATAAGATTTCCTCTCTTTCCACTGCTCTCCCAACTCGACCCAGTCAAGTATTGGATTTAAGTTGCCGTTTCGTATCAGTCATCCGACGCTTGATGGGAATGTTCCTCTTACGGATGGCCGTGAACATTGACTCTAAGACTGGATTACTTGATTAACCATCTCTCCCTTCCCCCTAACCCGCCACACAAAGACGACCACAGCGCCGGTTGCAACCTTGCTCTATGCAGATTTGTGTTGGATGCCGTGACCTGGTATAGCCAATCGGCCAAACCCTCCCTCCAGGCAACATGGGACCCTTTAATGGCAATGCCGGACAACCTGTGGTTTACCCTGTGGACTCCCAATGTAGTCAAAGAAAACGTCCAAACGCTGCTACGGAACATGTTCTATGACGGTGAGGAATCTCTTATACTGAATCGACCCCCGTCCAAGCTAATATCAAATCATTGTAACAGGTAATGATCGTTCTACCGATTCGTGCCAAGACCACATGCGTTTTTATCCGACGGGTTGGAACGAGGCCATCTATGAATCATTCGAAGTCGATCCTCCAAATTCCATCCTAATGGGGACCACTGGTTAGGTGATTTGCTCGTTCCCAGGGCCTTTCCTTGCTCTGCCGACGAGTTCCCTGCCAGAGAAGCTGCAGAAGGAGCTGGCGTCCTTCATGGCCCAGATGGATATCGATATATTGGACGACGCGGTGGCCCTCAGTCACAAAGCTGGTACGAAGCTTGACGAAGTCCGAGATACGGCGGATCCGCATCAAATAACCCACCTGCTAATGGTCATTCTACGCGGCCTTCCTGGCAGTAGGGAAGCGGATGTTGTTCGTATCACGAAACGAACTCAAAACGATATTTTATGGGATCGCTTGTACACCCCTTGGAGACAATCTCCCCTTTGGCTCATCATTCGAGTTGCCTCACAGACAACATTGCATCATATCAGCCAGTCATTGGAATATAAGAATTTCTTGCTCCTTGGGATCGTAGGGGAAGAACCAAAGTCCTCCGAAAGTCAGTATTGGGAGGCCGATGGTTTCGTCCGTCATGAAGATGTGCACAATCCTGAGGAGCCCAAAACCATTCTTAAAGGAGCTGATCACCTTGCGTCAAAAGGGTGTGCCTTTCGATAAAACGCATATGGGGAAACTCCTTGACGGTCACCTACTCACAGAGAAGGAGTTTAGATACCGGCAAAGTAAGCAGAGTTTGGCGTCAGCCTTGTGAACCATGGAATCGATCTCATCTGCCTTTGTTTAGCTGCGCCAATCTAGAACATTGTTTGAACTTGCAATTACCATTCATACGTTAGCACACTGATAATGCTATTTCTATGTTACGCGTTTTATCGATCTTTGCGGACTTGAACCTTGCCCTGCTGCACTTGAAGCCTGAAGACAGGAACAGGGCACGGTTTGCAGAGATGGAAGTAAACCTCTCAAAAGCCTGTTTGTCTTTGCGGTGACTTCGACTTGAACGCCCCTCCGTATGTATCCATACCAAGCACCTTCTCTTCTGTTTTCTCGATCTCAATGATCCCATTGAGTGACCTTCCGGTCAGGGGTGGTGTGCAATCATGGACAGTGAGGGCTGGAGGAAGTGCCGATTAGGCCAATGCACGGAGGGAGGACAACGTGGTGCATCGGTTAGCATCCTGTAAAATGTGAAGAAACTTGATTTTGATGGTCTCGAGTTCCGGACTGAGTTCAAGGCCTGAGAGACCGTTGATGTTGGGCAACGTCTGGCGCGTGCGGAAACAGTGTAATTTGAGAAATGGAGTTGGGAGGATCCTGCTGTCATGAAGTCGCCATCTATGGTCGATAATTTTATGGTCACTGCAAACTGTTTCATTTTAGTGGAAGGTTAAGCCGGAGAATTGCAGTACTGAGGGAATTTAACAGATTGTGCCGCTTTTTACCGTTTCCGATTCGAAGCCTTATAATAATTCGCAGGTCTTGAAGGACAATCATGCAACACCGCCATTGAAACGCTTGTTTTGAGGACAAACAAGGAGGCTTCGGCTACGTTGAAGGCGGTCCGGTCATGGTTCTGAATCGCGGACACATGGTTTGTTGGATGTTTGGTGAGAAGCACATTTTGAAATCAGGGAATCAAAATCTCGCTTTCACTGCAGCCATTTACAGTCAACAGCCAGCATATCGCGTTCCCGGCCACTCTCACAATCGTGTTGCACCAACTTGAGGATGACAATATTTAACTAGTAGCGGAACACCTGGCTACTGCGTGGATTGCACGTAGCCGGAGGTAGCTTGGATTTTCCGATTTTGGCGTCTCCCTCTGACAGTATTCTCAGATCCACCACCCTGGTTGAAGAACACACATGTTCTTCCAAATAGTATTCCACGAAGCCTTTCACTCAGCTGGTGCCTGGACTCTGGAATCATGAAGCTTCGCGGAGTTCCCTTATTGGCGGCTCATGCCACTCATCCCTCCTACAATCACAGTCTTAATGACCCTTTCGTGCCGTAATTACTGGTGTTCTTAGGACCAGAAACAAGCACAGGACTCTTCTACTTGTTTTGAGCCAGCAACCGACGAAGTGGTAATGCCATAGAGACCGAACTTTCTTTGTTGTTGGTCGGCACAGGAGATAGCCGAGGGATGTTCTAGTTCACCATGATTACTACATTTTTGTCTCGGAAAGGCAAAATTGCGTTGTGGAACAGAATGTAAAGTTCTCAAAGAGGAACATTGTGGGTCCTTATCTCACCACTGACGCTGAATCAACGCTGAATCACAACCTCGAGGCGGCGCCTATCGAAGCTGTTAAAGACTGTTTGCGTTGCAGTTTTCCTCCAACAACCTTCCTCCATCGTATCTTATCGTATCCCAGCAATATCTCAGTTCTTCGCTGTAAGCGATACTCCTGTCTCGCAAGCTCTCTTCTAACGTATTTCGCAGATGGATACCAAAGTTTCTTTGGCGAGAGATTATCTCGTCAATCATGTCTTTCTCCCCGTTCGTCTTCCCCAAAAGGACGATGAGGATCCACACAACGATCTAGCCCTTTGCAAGGTTGTCTTGCACGCCGTTCATACCTTTTCGCAATACACGGATTGCAAAGATTGGCTCTGTCGAAAGAATGATGGGTCGCCTGTCCGAATTGCATGGACAGCTTGACATACAAGCTCGTATCAAATCGATGACTGCCATGCTTACCGGAGCTGTTGAGAAGAGTAAGTTCCTATTCTATGAAATATTCTTTGATAATTACAAGTGCTAACGCGGTCCAAAGGTGTACTTGTATTCCCAGTTCGCGCCCAGAATGCCGGCGTGATGGTCCGCACCTACGCGGATGAGACTGTTTTTGAGACGTTCCGTGTTGACCCTCCAAACGAGGTCATCATGACCACAGTTGGCAGAGTTGTTCGGAGTTTTCCAGACGCCTCTATCACCATTCCAAATGGTTCGCTGTCGGCAGACTTCTATGCTGAACTTGCGTCTTTCCTTGTGAACATGGATGTCGATGTCCTGGAGGATGCCGCCGCTTTCACCAAGAAAGCTGGGGAGCATGTGCTCGAAGTCCGCGACACCGCGGATTCGCATTACATCACCGGTTTGCTCATGGCCATCTTGGCTGGGCTCAAAGGAACCCATCCGACTGAAGTCAACCCCATCACTAAACACACCCGAAATGACATCCTCTGGTCGAAGGCCTACAAACCATGGAGACGTTCTCCCTTGTGGCTCATTACCAAAGTTGCGCTGCAAACTACTCTGCACCAACTCGGCCACGCCCCCAACATCTACAAGGAATTCATGGCCTTCCTCATGGCCAGCATCCTTGAGGCGGAACCTTGCTTGACGTTATCGTCAGATATCCTGTTTTGCATGCAGAGCAAGCTTGCTAATCGCATGCGTAAGCTGACAGTCGGTGGACCCGGACCCAGCCCCCTCACCAAACTTGTCAAGTCTACCCTAAAGAGTAACAAGGAGTTGCTCGAAGAACGATGGTCTGCAATTCAGGCGAAAAATCGCTGGAATCCAAAACATTGGAACCCTTCGGAACTCAGCATCGAGTCCGATACCCACTTGTTGCTTCCAAATTCTAGCGCCTATTTGAAGAAACGCCTCGTTGCCGTGGAGGAAGATCACGCCTCTTCCACCTTCCATCCCCACCAACACCATCGACTTTTTCAATGTGACCGGAAATTCGATGATTTCGAACCAAGCAAGCTCACGGCGGCCCTTAAAAAGGATCGTCGAACTGCACTCATCGATATTGAGCAGTATGTGCTCGAACACCTGGGAGATCTCACCAATTTCCATCAATATCCTTTCACATCATCCTTGCTCAGCGAGTGCATGCAACTCTACCTTGATCACGCCCAGGAAGACTACAAGGGCAACCCCGAATCACAGTCCATCATGATCCTCACCATGTTTGTATTATGGGTTAACCTCGACAAACTCGTTGCCCTCCACATCCCGCTGCTTCTAAGCTATTCGCCAGAAATCCCAAAACCTCTCCTGGAGCCACTGATGCTAAGCAAATCCTTGCACATCTGCCGGTATTCAATGGTTCAAGAATACATTTCGACACGACACTCAGAATGCCAGGCCAACTTCCCGAGTATCTATGGGGAACAAGCATCTTCCAGTGCTTTTGCAAACCGGTACTTCAATACCTCTGACGAGCTCAGGGCTCTCAAAAGCGAGATCGAAGGCGCGGCCTCAAAGGAAAGGTCGAACAAATACAAGGAGCTCGCGAGATTGCAAGCCGAACGCAGTTCCCTCCTGGCTCGGGCCGAGGATCTGGAACACACGTATAATTACAGAGGCAACCATAGTGGGCACTGCTCTAAATGCAAGTTAAAGAATCAAGCAGACAACTTAACAATCAGCGTGCATGAATGGCCTTTGCCAGAGCATTCTTTTAAAGCTGAATCAGCCGTTTTCGAAATACGAGCCCCGGCCGACTTTAGGATATGGAGGACGACCACATATAGGACCCTTTTTGAACTCTGCCGTCCAGGCCTAGACACCTCAACCAGTCAAAACCCCTCTGCGCAGAGGAAACTGGTAGATTACAACGGCCTTAAACCCTACACATCCTCTAGCAACATCTCCGATGTCACCATCGCGTCTCGCACCAAATCATTTGGAAACTCCCATTACAGCACAATCAAGGTTGTAAATGCCACGATATCGAATGTTTGCGTCAAAAACGGCCTGCAATTTTGCCTCTACGATGACAAAAGGTCCCGATGGGTCAGCACCGACAATTTCCAGGAATGCGGGATTGGCAGACTCTGCATCTGGCCGATTCCCGCCAAAGGACGATATTCACACCTTTCGTATTCAGTGAAGGGCACTTCACACACCCCAAACCAACCCCTGGCGGATCAGTCTGCCTGTCCAACAGATCTTGAACTGCACGAGCACATCAGTTTTGGTTCCCTCCGTAGCGGTGGAAGTTTGCAATGGCTTAATATTGCCAGGGAGAGTAGGGCGAGAACACTTTCTTTCTCAAGGTCGGAAGTGCGATCTCTTCTGTTGACTGCTGCGCTCCAAGTCGGCCCAGTCACTGAGGCTGGCCTAGATTGGCACACGATACTCAATGACCCAAATTTTGCAGGCCCTTTCCTCAATGAGATCAGGGCGCTTGTCATGAGCATCGCAGAAAATTGGGCCCACAATATCACACTGGAAACAGTGGTCATCCTCATCATTCGGCTTCTTGCATCCTCTCACTCAGGGCATACCGAGATTGTTTACCAAGCCGTCAATATTCTTCAATTGGCAAGAGATATTGCGTTCAAATGGATGCATGAGCTCATCGATGCGCTGTCCACTCGATCGGTTGGAGAGAGTTCCACGGAAAATACTACAGCTGCCAAGCAACGTATCTGTGCTATTGCTGCTATATGTCGATCCACATACAATGTAGAGCCCCGCCAGCTAGCCCTTCTCTTCCAAAACCCGAATGACGTGAAGATCTTCATAGAATCGCTGATTCGACTCCATGACTATACTCCTCCTGGGACCCCTCTTGACAGCCTATCCCCTCTTCTAGCAAGGGATGCACGCTTGGCCCTCGCCATGGCGGAACAGCACCTCCATTTCGTGGATCATCATCAGTGCGCTCTGAACGAGGCAGTACGTTCCATATGGAGTGCCTATACCCCTGGTTGCATCGGCTGGACAACCTTACCAGTTCCAAACAGCTGTTGGGTGTCAACGACCACCTCGGATGACTTTTCCGGCAGACCATCCCAAGTCCACCTCAATCTGCTAACAGGCTCTCTATTGATTGATGGCAAACCATTAGGACGTCTACCTCTCTCCATTGTCCAGCACCCAACCTATACTAGGCTGCTAGACCAGGTGAGAAGTCTAATTGAGCCCAATATGATTTCAGGCGTCCTAAGTCCTTTTGATAGCAAACCCTTGACATAATTCCGTCGAACCTCCGAGGCATGGATTTTGCCACTCGTGATCCAATGTCTGAAGGCGGTTTTCACGTAAGTCCAGGTCGTATTCACCTTGAGTCTCTGGTAATCACCTCGCTTACTCCCTAAGCTCCATTTCAAACTCACGGGCAATGATCTTTTGCTAAAGGCCACCAGAGACACAGAAATAGTAGAGCTTATACCGCACACTGTTTTCCAAGCAAGCACCACTAGATCTCAACCCGATTTACCCATCTCATTCATCGAAAATCATTGCCACTGGCTACGCTGTTTACCAGACGGCTCTTCATTCGTGGAATTCCGCCCACTACGCTGTCGTTGGGAGTCGTCGGTCAACAACTGGCGACTGAAACTTTCAACTCATAGGGTCTCAGGATCTGTGCTTCAGCATGGGGTTGACTCCACAGAACGCCTAGTCGACCTTTTCAGCAGGACTTTTGCAATGATATCCCGCCGCCTAACAGGCCTTGAAAACCGGTCGGGGTGCATTCACGTTATCTCACTGTCGTCGCAAAACTCTCCACTCATTGCAGAGTTGCCGAGATTCAAACTCACATTTTCCTTGGACGACAACGAGCTCCGATCCAACAATCTGAAAGATATGGTAATAGATCATGACCAAAATATTGGCACACTCTACGGGTTACACAACCAGCTAGTCCTCAAACCCTTCAGCTCTACGCAAGAGCCTACAGCGCAATCACGCTGTGTTCTCATTCCATACGGCCAGTTGGTTTTCAAAGAAGATGGGAACCATGTAGCTGTTCATGTTGAGACAGAGAAGGTATGCTCTCATTCAGATGGATGATTATCAATGTCTCAATATTACTAGGTAGCCACTGTTCCCCATTTCCGATACAATATCAACGCAGATCTACGTACTCTGGCCAGCACGACTTTACTCAGCGAATTTTATCGGATCTACCTTCACGCGTTAACTTCACACCCTCTAGTCGATCCATTATTCGGGCATACTGGGACGGAGGAGGCGTTAAAATCACTTCGTTCAGCCAGATGCAAATCATTCCAAACCCTCACCAATGAAGAGCAAACCATGCTTCTCCATATATCCGAGCTGCACACCGGCCGGGCATGGTATCCAGAAAATTTGCGAGTGATGCAAACCGTGACTTGGAAGGAGGTTGGATCGCTTTCTCAACATTGGAGTTATCCCGTACTAGTCGACTCTATCCTAAGGTTCAATGAAGAACTCTCGATCTTTGATCCGAACCCTCCAGAGGCAACGCCCGATTTTCTTTCGAAGAACGGCCACCTCGCCTGCCGGGTCTCATCACATCACTATTACCTATACCCTTCCGATGATTATGGCGTGGACTTTTCTGAATTCCAAGATTATTTCTATCTTCCTGCGCAAGGATCAACATCAACCACTCAAGTGCTGCGGGCCAATTACATGGCGCTGCTGGTTCAAGAATGGCCGAGAGGCTTGACTACAGCCCCAAACATCTGGGATCGCCTTCGGACTGCTAGCGCATCCAGCCCTATTCTTGACATCTCCAAAGACTTCACATTGACGTACAGCAAAGATCTGCTCAACGTTGATCTGGCCAAAATCTGGCTACCCATCTATCGTAGTTGCATCGGTGCACCAGATTGTAGCCACCTGCAGGCACAATTGGCGTTTACGCTACCCGCCATGGCGTATCGGAACGACGAAGCGCAACTCATATCAACTTTCCTTGCCTTTGCGACGGTACCAGAGCTTCGCAACGTCCTACCTCCCAATTGGGACCGTTTCGACCTGACCCATGGAATGCGACCGTCGCTTGACCCATTGACAAGTATGGTCAACGGCTTTGCCATAGATGTTGACTGTGCCTCAGATGGCCTGCACATCAGGGATTCGGAGACCCCATATTCGTTCAGACTACGCCGTGAACGAGAGCATGAACGAAGATGCCGGGAAGAGTCACAATCCATTGCTCGGCACCTTGAATGGGGATGGAAACAAGGCCCGTGCGCAAGTCGGAGCAAACCACGTTTTTCAGGCATTTCATTTACTTTAATCGAGCGGACTTATCTCTTGGAGAAGCAACTGGAAGACAAGTTCCATAATTGGCACAAGAACATGCACTTCGAGGCGCACATCCAAACTGTTCAATCTGCTCTGAACAACTGCAAACCAGGACTCCCGCACATCAACACTTATCAATCCAGGCCGTTCTCCGTCAATCTGACACCCAGAGTGCTCGGACCCAGGGTTCGACCTTGGGCGAACCTGCTTGAGATAGCTATGCAGAGAGCTATCGACGCAGACACCCTCTCAGGCTTGAAACCCCTTCCCCGCCTTCTTACCCCAGTCACTGGCACTGCACCTTTCCCAGCTGAGGTTAGGCCGTCTCTTGAACACATGGACCAGTCATTGCAGTTAGATGCACTCCTGAATTACTTTACGGAACATCAAGATCCCCTCCGTTCGGCGTACGGACACGCATTGCAGTGCAGCAAGGAGAGCATGATCAAAACTGAGCAGGCTTCCTTCGATCACCCACTCCTCCTGAGTGAAGCTGATCTGACCGGCTACGTTGAACGCTGCGCCAGACATCATTCGGTGGCACTTCGAGCCATTTGCCAGGCCTTATCACACTTCACAGATTCGGAAGAATTTCAGCATCTTGGCTCCCTTTGGCCACGCGTGACAACAAGGGCACTACTGGAGACATTTCTGCGGATCGATCCTAATGTCCCCAGTTCAATTCACTGGGTTATGGCTCTGAGGGGCTTTGCCGAAAGCTTGTTATTTTTGCAACGGGCAAAGCGTCTCCTTCTTTTCTGGAAGACAGCGCGGTGGAACGAATTTGCGAGAGAACTTGCCAGTGCTCCTTCTACAAAGAGACAGGACCCTGTTTGGATTGTAGTCCAGGTAAGATATTCGGAACAGACTTGAAACACCCATAATAGACTAATTCTATTCCTCAATGAAATAGATCGAAGGAGATTTTCTTGCGAGACCAGTACAACTCCGAGTTGCCGATGAAATGATGAAACCCACCAGCAACGAGAATACGGCCATTCAACTCAACATGGGTGAAGGAAAATCATCTGTGATTGTTCCATTGATCGCCTGTAGCCTTGCTGATGGCCAGAGGCTCGCTCGCGTAGTAGTCCTCAAACCCCTCGCAAAGTCCATGTTCTCCCTGCTTGTCCATCGGCTCTCTGGGCTTGCCAATCGGCGAGTCTTTTACCTACCGTTCTCAAGAGACATAAAAATGGATGATGCCCAAGCGGATAAATTGTTTCACCTTTTCAAACTTTGCCTCAGGGAGCAGGGCATCCTGGTTGCGCAGCCTGAGCATGTCCTTTCTTTCAAATTGATGGGCATTGACCTTGCATGCATGGCCGCAGACGAGACGAACCATCGTACAGCAAGCAACATGCTTTTCACTCAGCGCTGGTTGTCCGAACGCTGCCGAGACATCTTGGACGAGAGCGATGAAATCCTCAACGTCAAATACCAATTGATATATACCAGTGGGCGCCAGAAACCACTTGAAAACCATCCTTATAGGTGGTTAGTCATTCAGGAGGTCTTACAGTGTGTCAAAGAATGTGCTCGACGTTTCAACCATCAACGACACAACAGCCTTGAAGTAGAGGCCACTGATAGCTGCGTATTTCCTATCATTCGGGTGCTGGATGGTGGAATGGGAGAGGCACTTGCCACGGAGGTTGCGCGGTCCCTCATCAACTCAGAAAGGTTCCGGCTTCTAACAGCCACCACTCGCGAGCTGGGTCTTTCCTACATCACAAAGCAACAGCATCACCCGGACCAGCGCCGTGTTCTCCAAGATCAACTTACCCCAGATCTTTGGCAGACCATGCTCCTCTTTAGAGGTCTCTTCGCATGCGGTATCTTGCAATTTGCATTGCAGGAGAAACGCTGGCGCGTCAACTATGGCCTTGACCCGAGACGCACATTGCTTGCTGTCCCATACCGCGCAAAGGACGTTCCAGCTCTGCGCGCAGATTTTGGGCACCCTGACGTCGCCGTCATCCTCACCTGCTTCAGCTACTATTATGGTGGCCTCAAAGCTGATCAGGTCTCAGTTTGCTTCCAATTGCTCATGAAGCTAGATAACCCTGATCAGGAATACGATGTAAGTGAAATCGAACTTGATCCCTATAAACCAACCTCATTCGAAATTCTATCTCTGCAGCTATGGGTAGCCAATAACGCTGATGTCCCACCCGCTTTACGCGAACTCATCGGGGTCAATACGGATGATCCTGATCAACAAAGACGACTTTACAAGTGTTTCGGAAGGAATCAAGCCACCATCGACTTCTACCTATCACGCGTTGTTTTTCCAAGGGAGGCCAAACAATTCCCAAAGAAGCTATCTACTTCCGCTTGGGACCTTGCTGAATCAAAATCTCATCCTACGACTGGATTTAGCGGGACCAACGACAACCAAGACCTACTTCCTCTCTCTATCAAGCAGCAAGACCCCGTGGATCAAGGTGGAACAAACGCACGGGTGCTCGAATGTCTTCTTCGGCCGGAGAACGACCATTACATCGTGATCCGGGGCAGCGATACGCAGATTCTATCCAGTCAAGACTATATGGAGAATATCATGCGGCAGGCCCAACCCGTACGTGTCCTCCTCGACGTCGGTGCCCAGATGTTGGATAAAGATAGCAATGAAATTGCCCGAGCCTGGCTGGGTATGGCTGCCGATCTGGAGGCAGTTGTTTTCTTCGATAAAGATGATCAACTTGTGGTCATGACACGCGATCATCATGTCGAAAGCTTCCAACTCTCTTACTATTCACAGAAGTTGGATTGTTGTGCCATATACCTGGACGATGCGCATACCAGAGGTACAGACCTTAAGCTCCCCGATAATTACAGAGCGGCTGTTACACTCGGGCCCAAGTTAACGAAGGATCGATTGGTTCAAGGTAAGCCCCTGGAGATGAACATCGCATGTGGAGTCTTACTCCAGCTACAGGTTGCATGAGAATGCGAAAACTCGGCTTGGGACAGTCCGTTGCGTTCTTCGCACCCCCTGAAGTCGACAATCTCGTTCGCAAGCTAGCGGGCAAGGATGGTACAGATGACGTCCATGCGATCGATGTCCTGAGATGGGCGATGGACGAAACGTGTACTTCCATTAGGCATGGCCTCCCTCATTGGGCACAGCAAGGCCTGGATTACAAGAAACGCAGCAGTGCATGGGAGGAGTTCCTGCGTCAATTCCCTACTGCTCGAAGATCGCTGGCCACACTCGAGTCCCTCCAGACGCTTCGGAATGAATGGGAAGATGCGGATGCGCGCACGCTGTTGGAGATGTATGGTTCGGATGGTGCCATTGGTGTCTCCCATCCAGCATTCGATGATGACGAACTCAGGAAACATCTCCATTCCCTTGGGTTCCATAGCCTAACGGATGTAAGCGTCGACGAGGAACAAGAACGAGAAGTCAGCCATGAGGCGGAACAGGAACGCGAAGTCGAACGACCCCCTCCGGCAAAACCAGCCAAGCATTCCCTTCATGCTGACGTCAAGTTCCTTGCCAAACATGGCATAATGGCAGCTGGTTCCCTGGCTTTCCTCTCCATTTTTTCCACATTAGCACACCTCGATTCAAACCCACCCCGTCCTCGTCAGCTTGCCTGGTCACCCGATCTTTGGGCGACAATGGACTTTTCTACGACTGTCGTTGGTTCAATGTCAGATGCAACGGAATACCAACGGCCTGTCCATTGGTTGCTGACGATGAAGCATAGCCCAGCCATCATCGCTCTTAGCCCGTACGAGGTAGAGGCTCTCCTTCCCATCATTAAGAAGAGTAAGGCGGTCCATCTGCACATGTACGCCCCTCGTGTCAACCCAGCTATGAAGTCCTTCGAGGACTTGAAGTCATTCGCGATTCCTGCCTTGTCGAGCACCTGGTCACCTCCTTCGCCCTCCAATATGACTCAGATCAATCTATGGGCCGGCCAGCTGTGTTTCCTGGACCTCGGGACCTATAATCGTTCGCGCATGGTACTAGGAATTGTTGGAGATGTCCCTGAAGAGGATGCCGAACGGTGGGAGAGCGATGGGTTCGTTCTACCCGAACACAGGAAGGAACCAATGGGAGCCGTTTGCTCGTTCAAGTCGAGTCCCCTTGCGTTCTTGAGAGAGGTTATTGGGTTGCGCCAGAAAGGGAAGTCGTACCAGACGACTCATATAGGCAAGGTTCTAGACCACCGATCTCTAAGGGAAAAGGATTTTTCATCCTGAGGTTGGTGGTTGAACTCTTGTACAACTTTCACTCTGACTTTGTGTTCGTTAGCTCAGCAAATGGAGGCTTTTCGTCCATAACTAGTGTTCAATGCATGTAGACTGATCTTTCGTATCTCCGTATTATTTTTCAGTATAACGCGAAATTGCTTCAATATACCATATCTCTTTAACCCGTTGACCACACGGTCGTAGATTGACAGAAATTTCGAGCTGAATCCACTGAATCAACATAGCCGCGCAGCCGCATCCAGGATTCTGAATATGGAAGCTATCCCCGTGCAATGTTATGCCACCTAGTCCAGCATACAACTGGTTCTGCGCCGTGTACTCGGCTTCTAACATCCTCTCTCATGCTGCTCGTTACAGAGCCTCTCAAGTTGCACCAAGAGCTGTGAAGAGTCGATGGACCCCGCCACAAACCGGAAAACGCAACCCACTCATTCTTGGAGAAACCGGCTCAGATGTGTCAAACACTTCCAATGCCACCGAAAAGTACGGTTATGCGCCCATCGAAAGCAAGATAGACGTCGTGGTTGAGCCCGAGATTGAACCATTTGAAAGAGCTGAAGAGTCGATGAATGATGAACCGGGTGTCGAGAGCCTCAGTGTGAAGGGGGAAAGCGAAGCTCTGCTGGCGGTGGAACCGACAGTCATCGAGGCTGAGTCACCCTTGCAGGTGAGTTCACATAGGCTCTTGGTTTTTTGAAGGATATTAACTTGCTAATGCGTCTCAGGATATCCCGATGGACCCAGTACAACTCCCTTCCTACCCTGTACGCAACCTTCAATCCTCAAAGGTCCCATCTTCCAGGTTAGGCCGCCTGTTCCACTATGGAGGTATTGTCTGATTCGAATGTGCTAAAGGTCGTTTCTAAATGCTCTCACAAGGCCTGGCTGCCTCACTCGGATATGGGGCAGCATCTGAACTGCTGCGTCGGACAGGCGACTCGTCTGGGATCTCCCAATCTTCTGTACTCATGACCGAGGCGAACATCAAGCGACTTGTCTCCAAACTTTCACAGATGAGAGGCGCAGCGTTGAAACTTGGGCAGTTCTTGAGCATTCAAGGTGTACTATCTCAATAAATATTCCCGTCTCGGGCCTGGATTAACGCTTTGCACTCCTAGACACGCATGTTTTACCCAAAGAGGTCGACCAGATCTTCCGAAGGGTGCAGGATAGCGCTCATTACATGCCAGACTGGCAAATGGAGGTCCGCCGCATTATACCCTTTACTTATCGTTCATGCTCATCTGGCCCTGTAGCAAGTGATGTCTGCGTCCTTTGGTCCCAACTGGGCCGAGAACTTCTCGTCTTTCGACCGCATCCCATTTGCAGCAGCATCCATTGGCCAAGTCCACTCAGGCGTCCTCACTACAGAAGCTTCACCAACCGGCAAGCCTGAACCCGTCGCAATCAAAATCCAGTTCCCCAACATTGCAAATTCAATCAACAGCGACTTGGGATATATCAAGATTCTTCTTACGGCCGGGCAACTTCTTCCAAAGGGGCTATTTTTGGACCGAACCATTAACGTATGGCATTTTGCATCTTATCACGAAGCAGCGGACTAAAGTGCTCTCCAGGTCATGAAGGACGAGCTGGCCGACGAATGTAAATATAATCGGGAGGCCTCCTTTCTACGTCTCTTTGGCTCTTCCTCCCATCTCGGTAAGGACCCGCGCTACAAAGTGCCATGGGTTTGGGAGAAGAGCACGGACAGCGTATTGATCATGGAACGAGTTGAAGGGACAAGTGTAGGTGATGCAGACCTCAATGGGTTGAGTCAAGAGGATCGAAATGATGTGGGTACTTGCAGCATGTTGGATATCCCAATCTAACAGCAAATACCCTCCAGATTGCCGCCTGGGTGTTGGAACTGTGTTTGAAGGAGCTGTTCGAGTTTAGGGCCATGCAGACAGATCCTAACTGGTCCAATTTCCTTTGGAATACTTCAACACGACAGGTGGGTGTACCTCCCTGCGCCACCTGCGTCGATATAACTAATCGATATCCCGAACTAGGTTGAACTCGTCGACTTCGGAGCAACAAGAGAATACACCACAGAGTTCATGGATAACTGGTTCAGACTACTCCAAGCCGCAGCACATGAGGACCGCGAAGGGTGCATTGAATGGAGTTTGAAATTAGGCTATCTTACCGGAGAAGAGAACGAGGTTGGTGTCGCCTTCCTTCAGCCACCACATCATTCATTAATCACACCTCTAGATCATGGTCGACGCTCATGTTCGTTCAATGGTGCTGCTCGCAACACCATTCCGAGAATCGACCCAGCAGCCTTTCTACTTTGGCCCAGGTTCCAAATGGACGGATGTCACCACAGAAATTCGTTCCCACATTCCTGTCATGCTGCAGCATAGGTTGACTCCTCCACCCAGAGAGACCTATAGCTTGAACAGGAAGCTCAGTGGTGCTTTCCTGCTTGCCTCCCGTTTGGGCGCGACTATGAACACCAAAGAGATTTGGGACAAGGTCATCTCAAAGTACCAAATATCCTCTTAAATTCAAATGAGACGATGGACAACATAATCCCCACTTAGATCACTATACTGTACGGTCGTTGTAATCTAATTATTGCACCCTCTATATTCCTGGTCAAGGCTGAACAACGGGTATGGGGACGAACAAGTGTGAATCAATTAATCAGGTGTTGAGACCAGTCAGATGCATGCTACAAATTGTACAAATGCAGGAAGAAGATTGAGTAACTGATGAGAGTTAGTTAGGGGTAGTGACAGTGATAAATTCCTCTAATCGAAAGCGTCGAAAGCATCTATCCAGCAGCTCTAGTTCGACTTTTTGGTGCCTTTGGCTCGCTCTTCTGCGCGCTTGGCGTAGATTTTGTCGGTAAAAGGACTGAAAAACCAAATGAGTATCTGGGGCCGCAACAGGGACGGAATGTACATACCCCTCATAGCGCAGAGCGATAATGTAGACGATGTAGACATAGACCGTTATCAGGAGGCCAGCAGGACGTTCGTACCTTCAAGACCACATTCATTAGAATTTTTCTGAAATTGAAAGGGTAATGGCTTACCAGAGAGCACCAGCAGCAAAGCACATGGTGCTACCGACGTACATAGGATCTCTGAGAACGTTGAAGGGAAATCTATACGGGATAAGCATCATCAGTGAAGACCACCCAGGAAGGAGTGAGAAGATGCACTTACCCCTCAACTCGTGCGTCCATCAGAATTCCGAAGTAGTCGCCCAAGAAAGTACCAGTAATGCCTAATGCCCACGTCGAGGTCAACACAAAGATCTGACCGAGAGCACCAAGTGCCAATGGGACAACCGTAGCCAAAGGCTCCGGTAGGATGGCTTGACGTGGTTGCTCCTCCAAAGCGCGGTGGTATCTAAACGGAATGGTAAGAATGAATACAGGAATAAAATCCACCGATACTTGCAGAGAATCTCGTAGGATACCGAAGGAGAAAATCATCACCGCAAGGAAATAGCATCCATTGTACACACTTCCTCCAAAGATTCGTGTTATAGTTTTGTTTCTATATTCTATGAATGAGGTCAGTGTCAATATATATCCAGGAAGCCCCAGGTGACCGGGCCAGCGCCAATCCTTACCATTCCGAGCTACAATATTCCAAGCGAGGGGATTGAACGTTATTGCAAGCAGAGATACGAGAAAACTCGTCTTGGAGAAGTCTACATAGTCTAGGATGTTGAAGAGAACAGACATCGCGAAGAAACCGGTCGTGGACGCGTCGTGAAAGTTGGAACGCTTCACTGGCAATGTGCTGGCCTTTTACACTGACACTGTTACGTAAGAACCCTTGAACGTGTGAGGGCTGCAATTGCGAAACCTCGAAAAACGCCATAGGAAGTATGGAAGGAGGACATGTACAATACATGCAATGCCCAGTCCATGATGGTGCGGTCAATTATGCTAGTATACAACAAGGGTATGCAACAGTAAGGTTGCGTCGATACATAAAATCCGAAAGCTTGATATACCTAGCAATCAAAGTAGCAAAACAGCGATAATAACATGAAGGCGGAAACAAAGTTAGGTCTCATAGACGCTTGAGGGCCTTCTTCCGCTTCTCAGCGTTTGTAGCCGCAGCTCCTGTCGCCGCCCGTTTAACTGCCTTGGGTGCAGACGTAGTTGTTGCAGGCGTCAAGACAGGTGACTTTAGGGAACTGACGTTCGAATCAGCTGTACCGAGTGGGGCAGGTGATGCATGGCGTTCCTTGGCTACCGCCTCTTTGTCACCACAGCCAGAAGATTTGGCGGACGAAGTTGCAACTTTAGGTCCAATAGGAAGATTGAATGCCGAAGTTGGCCCACTAGATGATAATGGTGGTGAACGCAGAACGGGGTTAACAGCAGGTGTCGCTGATGATGACGCTGGGGTAGATGAGGATGATGCTGAAGGTGCAGACTCTTGGGATGACGGCGATGCCGATGGAGTCTCAAACTCAACTGGTCGTGTTCTAGGGGTCGCATGTACACTCGTTATGAGTTTTGCCCGGCTACAGTAGCTGGAGTAATCTTCCAGAAGCAGCTTGCCGGCTTCTTCATCGAGGGCAGATTCTGGGTTGGGATAGATGAGGAGGCACTTGACGGTTACGAGAATATGTTCGATTCCGTATGTTGACTTCCAATCCTTCTTTAAAGTGTTGACGCAAATCTCCCCTGCACTAGAAACGTTCGGGTGAAAGATTTTGGTAGCGAACCAACCTGCGAGGATGGATCAACTTGAGAGGTTCGGAATAGAAAATGTCAATAACGTACATTTGGGAGGTGCTGCAGGGAACTCTTCCGTGAACTTGAACTTGACTCTGAAGTAACCACCAGCATACGGAGTGCCCTCTATATTCAGAATGACGTCCGGTCAGTTTGTTTCATAGAACTTCAGGAGAACGCGTAAGACGCGCGTTATAGAACTAGGAGCTGACCTGGGCCTTGTATTATTCCGGTTACGTCCAGCATATCTTCCTCATTAGTCTGGATCCTAATGCCCTCGGGTGGGTTCTTCTTGAGCTCGGTAAGCTCACGCATGATGCGGCGGATGGCTGTGGCACTAGCAGGCTGTTCAGGCGAAGATTCCGTTCAGTTCGGTATCTTAGGGTTCTGCAAATAGTCCTTACCATGTTGTCAATGGATCGTTAGGAGTTGGTTCGTTGAGACAATGCCTCCGAGTCGAAGTTCAACTTTCGCGTGCAAGAGCGGAGCTTGAAAACTCTTCTTCAAGGTTCACGTGACATGACTTCAGAGAGAACGGACCGAGATCCGCTGTACCGCCACATCCAAGCGGATTAACAGACTCCATCCCTGACTGGTCGTCTCAACTTGAACGACTGTGAAACTTGAGGGAACCAAAAGATGGACCTTGGATTGAAAGATGTGCATGTCCTCATTACAGGTATTTCTTCAGCCTCATGTAAGACCTGACTTCTTTCTCATTTGCTATCAAACCCAGGCGCTAGCGGAGGTATCGGTTTGGCAACCGCAGAGGTCTTTCTACGTCCGTGAATAATATTCAATCAAATCCGCCGATAAGCTCAAGACTACCACTTATCTGCTTAGAACAAGGAGCAAGGGTCACAGCTCACTACAACCTTAACTGCAAGCCCCTCGAACCTCTAGTCAAAAAACACGAAGTAACAAAAATTCGGGGGCTTTCTGCTGATCTCTCCAGCGAAGACGATGTCTGTCGCCTCTTCTCAGAGGCAGCTGCCAATTTTGGCCCGGTCCAAATTGTTATAGTCAACCATGCTATTTCTCGCACCGAGCAAGCCCTTGTTGATATGTCTCTCGAGAGGTGGAAGACCGTTCTCGATGTCAACCTGACTTCATCTTTCCTGGTGGCTAGGGAATATCTCAGAGGTCTCAGGGCTGCCAGCGATGATTTAAAAAATTCAGCGTCCGTTGTATTCACCGGAAGCACGGCCGGGAAATATGGTGACTATGACTAACGTTGCCTTGACTTCCTTGAGCTTACGAAGATATGTCAGGCGAGGCAGGAAATGCTGATTATGCTTCTTCAAAGAGTGGTAAGCGTTCTTGAAACAAGTCGCTGAAAGCCAATAACGAAGGGGGTATAGCACTCATGTATGGCTTAACTAACTCATTGAAAAATGAAATCGTCAAAATTGCGCCAAAAGGACGCGTCAATTGCATCGCTCCCGGCTGGGTTAGGACCGTGAGTATTGCTTTTTCGACTACTCGCTCGATAGCTAATTTCCTTCTAGGCAATGGCTGAAGAAGCTCTAAGAAAGCCTGAGATCATCTACCGAGCTATGGCAACGTAAGGGAATTTCGTGTCACTCTGCCCGTAGTCCTGCTAATAATTTGAAACAGTACACCTTTGAAGAAAATCGCAGAGCCAATCGATATTGCCAATCAAATTGCCATCGTCGCGTCTCCCTCTGTTTCTGGGCATTTGAGCGGGGAAGTCATTATGGTGGCTGGGGGCATGGAGGGTGAGTCACTTCGGTGTTCTGACCAATGTCCTGATTTTAATCACAACATGTGCCAATAGGCCGACTTCTCAACAAGCAGGAGGAGATCAGCCTCTAGAGTCTCTTAGCTTAGTTACTTCAGCTTTAGCAGTGATATCCAGTTTTCAAATGAAAGTGTTGGTACAAAAGAACGGTATTAGAGTCCTCCAGCCAAAAGTGGGGTATGGAAAGACAAGGTTCATCAGGTATAGTGCATTTTGTTCGTGGCAATGGTTCGTAGCAAGTACATAGTCATTCAAAAGTCAGATTTTGGTCAGTCATCTAGCTCGCCGCCGCCTCAAATGGAGCCCTTCAGCCTTGGATCCCTGCTACTAGCTCCAACTGTAACGCCAATCTTGCCAGCAGGCTTCCTCCAGCCTTGCTTCTCAACGTCCCAGATGGAAAGGTCATATCTGGAAAGGTATATAGTGGCGGTTTGGCTCTGTCCGGGGCGTATCTCTATGTCGGTGAAGCCCTTCAGGATCGAAGGTGGCTCCCCAGCAGAAGCAGGCATGTTGAGATAGAGCTGAGGAATCTCAGTGCCAGTAACTTTGCCTGTGTTACGGACGTTGAATGTGACGCGGTAGAGGGGTTGATGAAGCCTAATAATTCGAATCAGCAACAATCCATTCGTAGAGTTAATGTTGCCCTTACCAGAGTGCAGTGGAGGAGCCTTCAGATATGGGGCTGGCCTGTCCACCGTCCCAAGCCTTCTCGAGGTTATCTTGGACACCGTCTGGACGTTGAATGCGTTGAATGTGGAGGTCGCTGTATTTGAACTTGGTATAGCTGAGACCGTAACCAAACTCGTATCTCGGTGTGATATTTTTCTGAGAAGATAGCAATGTTAGCAAATTGTAACTAATAACATGATGCGAAAGGGACTCACAGCGTCGAAATGCCTGTAATCGATCTCAAGCCTAAAAGTAATCAGTATCGCCTATCGCGGAATTTTAGTAGAAATTACTCACCCTTCAGTATAAGGAATTGTAAGAATCTCGTCTGGGCCACCACCAAGGACAAGCTGAGCAGAGTAGTCGGATGGTTGTTTGGCGATGGTATAAGGGAGCCTGCCCGATGGGTTCACATCCCCATAGAGCACGTCCGTGATTGCATTGCCAGCCTCCGTACCAGGTACACCTGCCCAAAGCACCTGCCAAAGGCTTAGATTTCGAGCTTCATCCTAAACAAGTTCATACGCACTGCAGTGATGTTAGGGTGCTCGATCCAAGGTTCAACAATCAGTGGTCCCACGCTATGAACAACGACGATGGTGTTCTTGTTTTGTGCAGCGACGGCCTGGACAAGAGCATCACCACCATGCCATGCAGTCAAGTTCTTCCTGTCGCCCTCGTTGCCGTCAACAGTGATGTAGCCTTCTCCCGAATCGGAGCTGATGAAGACGAGAGCAGCAGATTTCTTGATGGCGACATTGCCGGCACGATCGAGATTGAAATCGTCGAAGAACCATGAGACACTGGTGCGATCTTTACGGGCACGTTGTTGAATTGCTTCGTAAGGCTTCAGATTTCAGGTCAGTCAGGCGAAGTCTGTGGAAGGAAAGAGGCTATTTGCGTACCGAAATTAGGTAGGTGAAGTTAGCAGTTCCGGAACCCCATCCCATGGCGAGAATACCGTCGCTTCCACCCTATACATAGTCGAAGTTAGCTCTTCGATGAGATACTAAGGGAATAAATATTTCTTACCTGGTCGCTGAACTCGTTGGGTCCGATCCTTCCTGGACCAGCGTCACTTCCAAGTAAGACGAGACTCCTTGGCTTGTTCAAAGGTAAAGCGTTGTTGACATTCTTGAGTAAAACGACGCTTGCTGCACCGATTTCTCGGACGATCTTGTAATGGTCGTCCTGAACATCGATATGTGCATTGGTGGTCTCATTGTCAGGCTGGAACGCGTCGAAGTTGACTTTGGGGTAACTAGGCGAGTCTTGACGGAGGAGGTACCATCCAGCGAGGATACGAGTGGCTGTATAGCAAGCAAGTCAGCACTCGTCCGCACCATAGCTAATTCAAAACGGCTTACCCATGTCGTCCACTCGAGCTTGAGAGATGGTTCCGTTCTGGACGGCAGCAGTGAGGTTAGCGCCGAAGTAGGTATCCCCAGAGTTGAAAGTGATGTCGCCGGGCATGGTCATCTGCAATCACGTTTAGTGTCGGAAGAACAAAATGTGTGGTTCAAGTTGCTCTTACGTCGAGACCAGTTGCAACAGAGATGGTGGAGTGGGTTCTTCACCAATTGTTCAGCCAGGAGAAAGCTGGATCTAAGGACATTGGGACTTACGCCTGCCAATCGGACATGACATATCCTTGGAATCCGTATTCGCGCTTCAGGATGTCATTCTGAATTTTGTCATTTTCACAAGCATAGGTGCCATTGATGAGGTCTGTAAGGCATATGAGAGAAACCCCAAAGATGAAGGATAATTGACTTACTGTAGCTGCACATGACGCTGGCAACACCGGCCATGACACTCCTCAAGAATGGATGTGCGTAAATCTCGTGCTGAGTCCTGTCATCTACGTCTGAAGTTGATTGAGTCCGCTTGTGTTCTTGCTCACTGCGAGAGCCGTAAGCTACGTGCACCTATTGAGCACGAAAGCAACATACTTGTTGATGAGATGTTTAGCGCAAGCCTGGACGCCAGCAGCTTGCAATCCAAGAATGGTCTCATATGCAGCTTCACCGGTCAAAAATGGATCAGCACCAAAGCCTTCCCAGTTTCGTCCACCACCAGCAACACGACCCATGTTCATCATAGGGCCAAGGGCAACGTTAACTCCTTTTCCAACGTGCTCCTTGCCCATAGCCAAACCTCTCTTGCGGAACAGACGACGGCTCCATCTATGAAATTCAACCCAGTTAGAAAAAAAGAAATGGGTTCAACCAAAGCCACGAACGTTGCTGCCGTGCTTACTCCAGTGGGGAACCCAGTGACGTAATCGGCGTTACGAACACCCAGGGGAGAATCCTGTTCAAAGATGCATTTCAATACACAAGGTCGGTCCAAAGGAGGGGGAGATTTACCTCGAGACAAAGTCCCGGCCAGCCTCGTCCATTGGCTGGCTCGATCGATGGAATATTACCCTAATGCTCATACTTAACACTCGGTCGGCTTTACCCGTGATCTCACTTACAACACATCGACCACCCGTCCAGCCAACACCAGTAGCGATACTGACTTTTTCTTCAAGTGTATAGTTGGCAATCTGGAAGAAACGCGTCAGTACACTGCCCAATCACGAGAATCTTGTCGAGGTCGCGTATACGACGCGTCTTGAGTGTCGACATCAAACGCAGGCTGTGCAACAGTACTGAATGATGTATGCGGGGCAATCTTGCCGACACCACCCAATGCAATACTTCATGGATAATTTTGAAACGGCTTGGGCTAACCTTTTTCTTGGCTTTGGCAATCGCAACTGCCCACGCTGGGGCGAAATCCGGGACAACGGTAGATCCGACCTGACAGTGTTAATAGTTAGCTCAAAATTGCGATCGTTCAAGTTTCATTGACAAACATCAGGAGGATTCTTCGGGTCAGTTGCAGGGAAGATTCCTGGTACGGGGGGCTGAGAAGGCGTGGGGAATGGGGTGAAGGAGCCTGACGGGGTTGGGATTGGGATGGTGGTAAAGGTATTGCCAGAGGGAGCTGCTGAAGAAGCCTCTGAAGTGATTGCAGACTCAGAAGCAGGTGCTGCGGATGAGGCAGGCGACGAAACAGTGGGGATTGGAATGGAAACCGCCGATGAGCCTGAGGATGCTGCCGAAGCCGCTGAAGAACTAGCGGTTGGGACTGCAATGGTCAGTTGAGATGAAGACTGGGCGAGAACATATGGAACAAGCAGGAGCAACGCCAGTAACGATGGAGGGGACATCGTAGGGGGTGGCGAATTGGAGTTGGTCGTGCTAGCCTCTTCTTATACGCATTTTAATATGAACAAGCCGGACTGTCATCCACACGGGGAGAAAGAAGCGAAAAAGATCATTGATGCGCTTACATAACGGCTGCTTCCCGCCTTTTGAGTCCACGCGACTGCCATGCACCCTGACGGTTATCACTTCTTCATGAGCACCATTCGCTCATTCGGCCGTAAAGTCGGGCTCCTAATCAGCGACTCCTCTCTCAACGACGTCGATATCGATGCAACGCGCTTCTTTTCCATTTCCAGAACGTTGTAACCAAGACTCATCTGACTGTATACTCTGTGCTATCTCGTTACTTTTCTTGTTTGTCCTCGATGCAGCATCTGGGTTTACAGAGTTAACCTCATCAAAGCTTGGATCTATATGCATAGAAACGTCCAATTTTCTCGACTACGTTCCCATGATGCGATCCAACCATACAGTTTCTATCACCATGGACCGACTACCGAAGAACCAGGTTTGGTGGCGGCGCTTTCACCATGCGATCGTTCAGAACGCGCTCTATCCAAACCCAGTGTCACCGGACTTATCGGACTCGTGACCCCCTGTGTATTCCCTCCAACAAAGTGGAATGTTTTTTAGGGTTGCCGTGGCGAACCCACTAAGAACCATGGAATTCATTATCGGCAATGTCAGAAGACTCGCTAACGTTCTTCGGGCCGCTCCCATACTCAAGGCTAATTCACGGCTTCTTCTGGATGTGAAGTCCTCGAACGGTGTAGGTGGGTTCGAGTCGCCTTCTGCGCAGTTGCTCATCCCGACGCGTCTCTCTAATGATATGCACTGCAAATCCTAACAAGGTACCAGTTACGTCACAGTTCTTACGGGCCCGAAACTCTTGCACCACCTCTTATTCTCAACAGGACCGTGCATAGGGCGGTTACATTCTCTGGAGGCTACTATAAACGAGATGTCAAGCTCTCACCGTTCATGCCCCACCGCGTGCCGTAATAGCAAGCGAATTCATCATCTGACGATGTGGACCAGCCACAATTTTTGCTGAGGGAAACAACGGATCTCTTGGTAATGTATATGTACCATGTTCACCTGCCAAACCCACTCAGTCCCGAATAAAAGTAAGGTGCACACATGGTTTATCCGGTGCTTTTCCTGAGGACTTAGTTCCTTGTCTATTCCCAACAGCGACTCCTCGAACATCGAGTGCACGCAAAGAATGAGGCACTATCCCTCCTGGCTTGTTCTTGTCTGATGGAAATGGTACACAGATGTGTCTGGGTGCAAGTATGATTTCTCCATGAAACAATATCTGAGAAAGCCAAGGTCTTAGTGGTTCTCTGTTGTACTGGGTCGTCTAATGGCATCGAATGACTGCATTGTACCCGGGACCTCCTGAGAGAACTATCCGTTGTTTGACTAAGATTCCATCACCTAATTTCCCTTGAGCCCATGAGTGGCACGAATGATGTCGGCAGCTATGAAATGGACATTGTCAGCAGAGAACTGAGGGGTTGCATCGTATTATTCGTACCTTTCTCTCCAATAACGCAGGTGGTGGCTAAGCAAGCAAGGCTGGGTTCGGCAACGCGTTCAAACAAACAAAGAAAAATCCTGCTTACTTTGAGTATGTGCGGCGAAGTGGAGTGGTGCAATTGAAAAGTCCACAACCCGGAGGGTGGCAGTACCATATACCTATTTGTCAAGGTTTGAGCAAAATTGAAATGCTTCCAAAGCAATAAGATCTAACGTTGAGTTCTGGGTCCACAACGCCGTCCTTGTCTCGAGGCAAATTCGGGTGTGGGTGGGTAATATCCTTGTGTTGAGGGTTTAGTCACTTACGCCAAGTGGTGAGAGTGGTATCTTTGATGAGTTCTGACAGAAGCCATCAGTCTCATCAAGTGCCATTCGTTGCCAACACCAAAACCATACCTCAAAGCTGCTCATCCGTCTTGCAATGTGGGCCAGGCTCAAGTTCAGCACCAGCAAGGGCGAACTTCAAGGGTTCAATCGTAACGGCACGACGGATGAACTTGACCTGCCGAACCATGCACTCCATGTCTGGAGATTTCCAGTAAGCACCGGAAAGATACAAGACATGAGAACCTGAACGCACCAATATCGCGTTCATAAGTAGTAGTGTGGGTCGATTTCAGGGTCATCTAAAGGATTGGTCGTAGTTGCATGCTGAGAGAGCTTGTAAACATCTATTCCATGGATGATGGTTGTAGCTCACGATACTACCGGGAGAGAACGGATGTTGTAAGAATCCTATCATCGTCAAGTATGTCTTTCCCGGCTCAGGTTTGGCTGGAGATAGTTGGTCAGATCAGATCCAAGGATCTAACTCAGAGGGTAGATCGTACGGCTCGCTGAGAACAATCTGGGGAAGGCAACGATCTCAGTATCTGGCAAGACTGGATCCCGTATAAGAGCTAGTTGAACTTCGAGCTGCCCTGTGAGTCCTGGAGCCTAGTCTGGAAGTGCCTTCATTGCTTCAACTTGGTCCTCAGCTGCGGATGTATTCATCAACTCCAGTCGGGGTAACAGTCGCCATAGGTAGGTATGAAAAGGCCGTTATGCCGCGTCCAAGCATGCCTTTTCCTTCGGCACTAAATATAGACTTCAGTCCACGTCAGGAAGAGAGGGGAAAGAGTGCGTACTGAAGGCTGAATTGAGCGCTTGCGAAGTCGGCATTCTGCAGAAGATCAAGGGTTTTGTGTCCATCAGCTTGGTTCAGTTCGTGGGTCACGCCAACCAGAACATGGTCCCGGAAGTTCCCTCCAACTACCGGCAGTTCGACCTTGGTCTCAACGCCCAGCTCTTTCAGAATCTCTGGACGCCCTATCCCTGATAAACCGAGAATTTGGGGCTCTTAATCGTCCTGTCCCGTTGATTAGTGACGATAACTGGGGCGTAGATATATACCACTTACCCAGTGGATAGGATGACTTCCTTTCGGGGATGAATGGTGTATTTCTGCCCATCCTGAATAAACTCCACGCCGCTTGCAACTTGATCGTGACCAGGATTGTTATCGGAGAATAAGACATGGGAGACGAATGCACTAGTAACAACCTTTATCCGTGTCAGTAAAGTTTGCGATCCACATCGGACCGTAATCCTACTGCGAGGTTGGACCTGTGCTGGACAGGCATAAGGCACCCAGTGGCTGCATACGACCGGGTCCAGGTCTTTCGGTCGAGGTTGGCAGGGCAAACCCAAGACCCGCTAATCTGAAGAAACGTCAGTAAGATGGAATACCAATGGGACTAGATGCCCCGTGTAACGGAGGGCCGCGGCAATGGGGGTACAGACCAGTTTGTCCCTTGTCAGCGGGAGAAAAACTGCTTTCAATAATTTAACGAGAGATACGACGATTCGCTGTCCGGCTTGCGTACGTTTCGGATTTCTTAGAGTATTTAGCGAATGAAGCTCAACTCCACCCAGGATTTCCAAGCTTCTCGAATGCATCCGTTTCTGCCGCAGGTGGCTTGACCCAGGCGTAGAAGTTGATTGAAGAGCTACCACCTACGGGGATGAACAACGTATTAGAGGAGTCATACAATTATTAGCCTGAGCTTATACCTATCCCTTTGCCACGATTCCATGGGATCTCTTTTCTATTCGAATACTTCTCTTCGGCTGTCTTAAAGCCCCAGTCAAACTGAGAAATTTTGAGTGTCAGTATAAAGTAGATCAGAGGATATAACCATCCAACCTTGCTGTCAGCAAAAACCGAGCCAAATTGTGTAGGAATAGCGATCTTCGGATCTCCGACGGTGTTCTCTCCGGCTTGCTTCGAGAACAACCACAGTGACGGATGGATCTTCAGAAAGACGAGCAGCTAAGGCAAGACCTGCGGTCTACAGAAAGCATAGTAAACCCTAGCGAACCCAGTTTCATTGCAGCAGAGAGCTACTTACCCGTCCACCGACTACGATGAAGTCGAAGACCTGGCCCGCGACTAGTTCGGCGCCGTTGGATGTGATCATTGGTAGATATTGGGGTTGATACGGGAAGTATTAGCTGAGCCTCCGTGGCGGCCCATTGTTCCTGGCAATTGAGTAGTCTCCATTGGCCCGTAGATAAGCTATTCATCCCGCCATAGAAGGAAGTCTAGCCGTGCTGACCGTAGATGAGGAGAGAAAGCGTGACTAAATTTCCAAGCACAGCCGACCGAGCGTCGCCATGAAACCTCAAGCCTTTGAGACCCGGAGTATATAGACAACAGTTGTTGGTGCAGTTCTCGTTTGACTCTTCAAGTTATGGCCAAAGATTTGCTAGGGTTTTGGGGGTGGATAAGGTCCACGTTCAGAGCTGTAAGCTGCACCGAGGAAGGCAAAGATATTTTGGAAGTGCTTCAATGCTCTGTGGGAGTCCGGGTCAGTGGGCGGTTTTTTCCAGAAAAGGAAGCTGGGTTGCCACACAAAGGGCTAGAACAACCACCTAAACTGTAAACAAGAGCCGATCCCTTAAAATGGTGGGAGTCAGTGTCAAGTCAACACGGGATCACCATGCGAGGACGACGGGTGAGTACTACAGTACCATTTACAGGCAGATGGAACGACGAGCACGCATGGCAGTGCACGACAAGGAAAATCAGGGGCACAATGCTTCCCCCGTAGCCTCCTCAAGGTTTTAACGACGTTCGACTCGAACGCTTTTGGATCAGCAACAGCCCATCTATCTCAGCTGTCCTTGATTTGGCGAGTTCCACGAATAGAAGTAAACACTGGCTTCGGTGTAAGACAAGTTGATGGGAAAACATTATATTGGCGGACTCGAGGCGGGTATGAACATGGAGGTGGGAATTCTGACTGCGAGAGTTTATTTAATTGAGTATTAAACATCTTAGTTGCCCTTTAGCCCATGAGCGGCGCGGATAATGTCAGCAGCTAGAAAGAAGCCCAATCAGCATAGATTAGCCACACTGAATTAGGTTGTTCATACCCTTTTCCCCGACCACGTATGCAGTAGCTAGAATCATATCATGGGTCAGACTCACGAAGGAGAGAACTCTAGAAGGTGTTGCCTACTTTGGGTATGCGCAGCGAAGTGGAGTGGTGCAATCGAAATATCGACGACGCGGAGGTTGGCGGTTCCGTACACCTATTGGCGAGGTCGGTTAGTGAGGTGGGATCACAATGCGGTAACAAGAATCATGCCTTGAGGTCGGGGTCTACGACACCATTCTTCTCGCGAGGCAGCATTGAACATGATCCGATAGCGTCTACGTATGGATTTAGACATATCACGAATCGTCAGGGATTATTCACTCACGCCATGCACTGATGTTGTTATTTTTGACAAACTCTGGCATAAGCAGGTAAGTTTCAGTCAATCACAAAGGCGGGCTACGTACCTCTCAACTTCTCGTCAGTGTCGCATTGAAGGCCAGGCTCAATCTCAGCACCAGCAATTCCGGACTTCAGTGGCTCAGTTGCCGCAATGCGGCGAATAAATTTGAGTTGCTGCACAAGATTTTCCAGATCTAAAAGGCAGAGGTTTAGAAATAACAACGGCGGAAGAACCTAGAACGTACCGATATCTTGTTCATAGTAGTGGGGATCGATCTCGGGATGATCCGCTGGATTGCTAGTACTGGCATGCTGAGGGCGAATTAGCTGTGAGCAGAGCATCTAATAATCAAGATACGCTTGCATACAATGGTTCCGCGGGAGAAAGGGTGTTGCAAGAAACAGAGCAATGACAGGTATGTCTTGCCTGGTTCGGGAGTGACTGCGGGTAGAACATATATGAGTTGGATTGGTTGAATTGATTGACCAGCACGTCCGACTGACCGGTCAACGAGAACAGTCCTGGGAAGGCGACGACCTGGGCATCTGGCAAAGTTGGGTCTCGTATAGTAGCCAGCTGTATGTCAAGTTGTTCGGCAAGACCGGGGGCGGAGTTGGGAACAGCTTTCATTTGGTCAGCTTGCTTTTCAGCAGCAGCAATGTATCTATCCGTGCCCTCCGGGTCGATGGTAGCGTAAGGAAGATATGAATAGGCCGTGATGCCATGTGTGAACAATCCTTTGCCTTCAGCGCTGCAAGGGAGTTTAAGCAAGGTAGAGACTTGATAGATGAGACGATGCCTACTGGAGTCCGAGTTGAACCTTTGCGACTTCGGCATCTCGCAGAAGGTCGAAGGTCTGGTGCTTATCCTCTGGATTTAATTCATAGGTCAGCCCCACTAACGTGTGATCCTGCACGTTCTCCCCGACGCCCGGCAAATCGACCTTGACATCTACACCAAGCTTCTTGAGTGCTTCAGGCTGTCCGATGCCAGATAACTCAAGAATCTGTGGGCTCTTGATTGTCCTACACCCCCGTTAGTCGGCCAGCGCGCCGTGCACATGATTAGGAGGACTGACCCAGCGGACAGAACAACTTCCTTCCCAGCCTGTACAATATACTTCTGCCCGTCTTGGAGAAATTCTACACCGCTAGCAACCAGGTTTTCGCTCGAGCCATCGGCAAACAAAACGCGGGAGACAAAAGCCCCAGTAATAACCTTTGCGAAGATTAGAGCTACTTCGTGTATCACATTGTATAACCCCACCGTTAGATTTGGCTGATCCTTCACAGGAATCAGGTATCCGGTGGCAGAATAGGATCGTGTCCATGTCTTGCGGTCAAGGTTTGAGGGGCAGATCCAAGCCCCGCTAATCTATTGTCGCCATGACTTTAGTAAAGTAGGAAGGATAGATCTCGAGGAATTGCGCACATCTCCCCCGTATGGGTCAGCAATTGTCCTAACGCCCAAGTTGGTGAGGGTTTTGCTAAAGAGCTTGTCGACCGAATGCACGTGCGAAGGGATCGTGACTTGTATGGGACCGCTGGTTCCCCGTAACTTGGGATCGTACGTGTGTGGGTAGACTTTGCATTGTTCCTCATCCGCAGGGGAGAAGCTAAACGAAGGGTTTCATGACATGTCTTATTCAGATGAGAGTTGTACTTACGTTTCTGACTTCTTGGAGTACTCGGCAAATGACTTCCAGTTCCAACCAGGGTTTCCAAGTTTTTCGAAAGCGTCTATGTCTGCGGCAGGCGGTTTGACCCAAACGTAGAAATTAACGGAGGAGCTACCACCTAGATGGGGGATGCGATGAGTTGGGTTGTACGGGTAAGGTGATTGAGGCCCTGATACATACCAAGGCCCTTGCCGCGAGACCACCCGATCTGCTTGTCATTTGAATACTTCTGTTTGGTGGTTGCAAAGCCCCAGTCGTACTACAAGACCCATGAGTTACAGTACATCCAATCAATAGAAGGATTACCTTGGGGTCACCAAGAGACAAGCCAAATTGTGTAGGAATAGCGACCTTGGGGTCTCCAACTGTATTCTCTCCGGCTTCAAGAACAAGAACTGTGATGGATGGATCCTCCGATAGTCGACTAGCCAGGGCGAGACCTGCAGTCTTGAAGGATTGACGTTCAGTTTACAGGCATTTCCATCAGAAGTTCATAGAGATAGCTCACCCCTCCACCAACAATAACGAAGTCGAAGGATTTGTTGTTGAGCTCAGCGCCGTGGGGGGTTATCATTCTAAATACTAGAGTACGTTGGCAAAATTTTGCTGTATCTTACGAGCGTTCTGAGACAGAGGTGAGCTTAAGAGGCCGATAAGCTGATTGACGCCCTAAATAGCCTACCTGTGATGGAAGTTCATGCTGTGGTCAGATGCTTTTCTACAAAACGCACTAATCACCAACATGATCAAAGGGACCCAGCTAGAAGTTCCGCGAACATACCAGCCGAGACATATCGTGAAAGCATCAAGGAAACTGTACTGATAATCTGGGAAGCCAAGGGTTTCTTCTGCTCCATAAGGTGCTTAACAGTAGATTTCATGTTCATGACAGCGATGGTGATTGTGGCAAAGGTCAAATAACCCTGGGCCAATCAGAGGACCAGTGAATGGAAAACAAATTTTGGACAGAGCTTGGTCTGGTCCAATTTTTGCTGCCCATTAGACTTCAAAATAGCCTGCCATCGGTGGGTGGGCTGTCAGTGGGATGGCTTGGTTCTGGTCAACTGCGAGAAGCTATGTCCGAGAGGCGACAGCGCTTCCGATGAATCGATGGCACACAAATAGTAGACAAATAAAGTTTAACAGCGAAAACAAAATTCTGATAATACAGCATTTGAAAGCAAGCTACCACGGTCAAAATCGTGCTTGGACCACTTAAAGACGACTCTCCATGAGGACTGCCTCTCTCCTCCACCCAAGAGTGTTCTTCCCAAACGCCGCATCAAGGGCTTCTCTGACAGTGCGTACGAAAACGAATTCCATTTCGTTTCTGATTTCCAGTGCTACATCGTGTTCAACGTCCTTGCGGTTTGCCCATGGGAGGATGACTTTGGTGATCTGTGCTCGATGTGCACCAAGTACCTGGAGACTCTCGGTTGGAATCAAATATAAAGATGAGAGATCGAGAAGACCGGACCTTTTCCTTGATACCACCAACGGGGGTGACACGTCCACGCAGTGTAATCTCACCGGTCATTGCAATGTTTGTTGGTACACACGCCCCAGTCAGAAGGGAGACGAAGGCACAAACCTGCAAACATGACACTATCAGCTATATTCGCAGATGAAGTAGGTATCTTTTGTACCATGGCAATGCCAGCGCTTGGGCCATCCTTCTTCTGGGCCCCGGATGGAAGATGTAAGTGGATGTCAATTGGGTCCGGAACCTTCAATGGGTCTTGGGTGTGGGTGTTCGTAACACGCAGTTCATATGCATGGGTCTTGACCCAACTCAGGGCCAGCTCGCCGCTCTCCTTGATCACCTAGGGGCGGATGGTAAGCCATCAGGAACGAAATCACAAAGATACATCTTACCTCTCCCAAGCTTCCGGTGAGCTTGAGCCGGCCACTGCCTGGGACGACAATAGTCTCAACTGGTAGGATGCCGCCTTCACCCTGGCCCATAACGACCAACCCATACACGACACCTCGTCTTTCTTCCCTTTCCCTCTCCTCGCCGTCCCATCTAGCAACTCCGAGAATCTTCTCGATCTCGTGCTCTTCTACGACTCTTCTATAGGCATTCCTCCCATTCGCATTTGGTCCTTGAGTAATAACCACCGCGCCGGCATTCTTGCCATCATCTTGGGCTTCATCGCTTTGGTCCATAAACTCTGCCCATTCAACTGCCTTGTAACGCACGACACCACCGATGGCTCTCTCGAGACTACGGACACCAGCTTCGCGTGTATAGCGAGTGGCAATGTGTAACAAGGCGAGTTCGGTGATTGTTATGTGAGACTCGTCAAGACCGTTGGCCTGCAGTTGCTTCGGGAGAAGGAAGCGGCGAGCAATGTGCATCTTCTCATCATATGTATACCCTGGACCTGAATTAGCACCCAATTTGATCGGTGGAGGAATTAGTCTCACCAGAAAGCTGGACAACCTCGCATCTGTCAAGTAGAGGTGCAGAAATAGTTTCTAGGGAGTTCGCAGTACAAATGAACAGAACTTGACTCAGATCGATGGGGACGTTGACATAATGATCCTGCATAGAGTCAGTTTTCGTCAGAGTGTTGGAAGGAGTGGGTAAACCCACGTTGAAGGTGTGATTCTGTTCAGGGTCTAGGACCTCCAGTAAAGCAGCACCGGGATCACCATGGAAGTTGTTCTGCCCAATCTTATCGATCTCATCTCTGCAAAAAGGGTCATATTTCAAGCAGAGAAGACATACGAAAATTCGTATAAGAGCTTACAGCAACACCACAGCGTCCAGTCTTCCGGCCTTTCGAAGGGCTTGGACAATCAAGCCAGGGCCACTAGCGACATATGTTCGCCGGTGACCTCTGATCTCAGCCTCATCGCGGACGCCTCCCAGAGAAATACGTTGGAAGGGGCGACCTAGCGCTTTGGCTATAGATTGACCGAGGGAAGTCTTTCCAGTACCGGGAGGTCCAACGAACCTGTCATGTTGTTAGATGGAAGCAGGCGATTTTTAAAGCGAGGGTAATCACGTACAAGAGGATCGGCCCCTTGACGCCCTTCTTGTTGTTCCTGTTCATCTTCAAGTTTGATCGAGGGGGAGAGAGCTTTGACAGGGCTGGCGGCCCTGTATATGGAATGACGGCGGCCTGCGAGGAAGTCTTTTCGTCCTTGATAGTTAATTGGTTTTCAAGCGAAGCAATCTGCTGTTGTTGGGCCCTCGCCTCTCTCTCAGCATTAATCTCCTTCAGTCGGACCACGGCTAGGTATTCGATCAATCGCTTCTTTATCTTCTCTAGACCAAAATGGTCGGAATCAAGCTGAGCCCTGGCATTTGCGAGGAATGCTCTGTCCTTGACAGGTGCATGAACCTCAGCTTGGGCAGCCGACGAGGAGGGAATGGGAGTTGAATTTGGCCAAGGTATAGCAGTTAACCATTCCAGCTGTCAAAAGCATGTTAGGAAGCTGCCTTCATGGGACTGGCAGGCATGTGGAGAGCCTTACGTATGTCCTGATCACTCCATGCTCAACACTACCTTGAGGGATTCGCTTTAATCTTCTCCATTCCCGTACGCCCATCTTACGCTCTTCTGAGCCCTCTTCCATAGCCAGAATCCTTCGTTTCAACTCAGCCAAATCATCAGCTTCTTGCTGTTCATCATCTTCCAGCTCCGACGAGCCACTTGGTCCTTCCGTTCCGCCGGGGCCATTAGTGCTTTGTGAGGGTCGTGTGAGCGTATTTAGCTCGCGTTGAATTGCAGCTAGTTGTTGGCGCAGGAAAAACTCTTTTTGTTGCTTGGAAAGAGATTCATCAACTGCACTCGCGATCTTCTTCGAAACCTCGGAAATAGAAGTCTGCTTCATGAAGATTTCGGTCGCTAGTTTGACTCGAGCATCGGCGTCCTGAGTGCTCAAAATAGCTGAAGAAAATATATTAATGATGAATACGAACCTACAATTGAATGAATAGAACTCACCAAGTTTATCATTGTATTCTCCATTAACGCTGCCAATAAGAACGTCGGACATCCAAGGTGCCCGAGAACTTGTGAGATCTTCCAGCATTCCAGCAATCTTGTTGTATGTATCCTTCTTGGCTTGCTGAGTGGAATCTCGAGCAAGCCTATCGAGGAGTTTGAGCGCGGCAAGCTTGAACTTCTCGACCACCTCCCTTGATGGTGTGCGTTCTGCTGGGGGATACTCTACATCGAGTAAAGGCAAATATCCCTTTCCTTCTGCTGCTATTATAGATGGATCTCCGGGTGCGATGAGGCGAACTCGAGTGAGGCCGTGGAGAGATACAAGATATGGCTGTCGCGGATTACGGACTGTTGGTTTAATGAGACGTAATACACGAGCCGCCGTCCCCCACCCGGAAAGCACCGGGGTCGAATTATCAGACGTCGGATTCGTTATAGGTATTGCTGCAATGACTGGGAGTGTATCCGACTCGTCGATGAGCGATAATATAGCCTCGCCGATGGGCTGTGAGACAGGTATTGTGAAGCGAGAATGGGGTAGGAGGATGAGGGGATGAGCGAGAGCGAGAACAGAGAGCTTTGAGCTGGCCATCTTTCTTCTCCGTAGCTCTGCTCGACAGCGACCAAAAGACCTTAAAGGATGGACTGGGATGGTGAATGACCAAGCTGAAAGGAGGTGTGCGGCTCTACACCAAGGGACCAGGATAGCAGCTGAATATCGGGCACACGTGATGCCGACACATTGCTTCCGGTCCGGCTTCTTGTTCAGTAACCCGGAAGTTCGCCACTGTCATGTCATCCAAACTTCAAAAGACTGCATCCCAATTTTGAGTTTTTGTCTACGCTTTGTAGGTAGGTAATCACACCGCTCGAACGGCGTGCTCAGACATTAGACCGTATGTCATAATTGGTCGGAAATGCAAATTTATCGTTGGTACTGTTTACAAGAGAAATCCAGCTGAATTGGGTCATACAGGTCCAATATGAACCTACTAACGTTTAGTATGGCAAGAGTATACTTGGACAGCCTACCATCCTCTTGGTCACATATGATAATGCCTTTCCTTTTGCCTTTCAGGCTTTGCTTTGAAGGGTTTATGCCAGACACCAAACATTTGACAGTTCTGGTGTCTCGTGGCCCCAATCCAAAGCTTGTTAACGCCGCTCCCTTCAGAGCTCGTCTAGGAAGCATGGGGCCTTTGAGTACCAGTACGAGGGCAGATGGTCCCGATTTAAATGGTAACAGTGCGAGGTCCGAACGGCAAACAACTGTGCACTGCGAGCCTACGGTTGGGGACACGCAAACTCATCTAATCGGGTATCTCCGTGAGGGAATGGTTTTTCGCAAAACCCTCTTGTGGTTGAACTCAGGATGGCGAAATACGTCGAAAAACACACTTCCGAAAATTTTCCCATGACTTTTGTACCGCGCCAAATCGTTGGTCAAGTTCATCACTTCAGAATTAGCGGGGGCACGCCAAAATTGGAAGGGTCCCCGTACTTTTGACGGTTATACTTCAATAGGAGAAGAGCCAACCGCATTTGGGGCCGTTTGCGAACAAATGCCAAACTTTCCGGGCCAAAAATAGCTGACATAAGTGCTTGTGGGAGCAAATTTTGAAGGTATTTTTAGGTCCAATTTTTTGTTGTTTCCAAGCTTGGCTTGACGAAAGGAGTCAAAAAGTGCAATCTCGGAAAGGCAGGGCCAAAATTTCCACCACGCCAAATTTTTGGGGTCAAAAATGCCTAACTTGCGAACTACGGCAATTTGGTACAAATGATTGATGCTAATCGACTCAGAGAATCAAATTTCAAAAGGAGTCAATTCCGATGGTTTTCGGACTTTTCCTGCCTTTTGTGGACTCTCAGTTGCCGGTCGGAGATATTTGATGTGTTTGCTTGTCCCCAACTGTAGATGTCCTTAGCTTCAATTGTTTTTCTTTACCCTAGGAACTCGACAAATGTCGGACATCAGTGGATGTGGTCGGTGGTAAAGCCAACAGGCTCAGCACCGCATTAACACTACCCCAAAGATGTGAATGACGCCCCAAGGTCCGACGCTTTGCCTGAAGCCCAGTTTTGTGGTAATGCAACGCGTGTATTTGGGTTCTATTGATACATCTGTTGTGAGTACAGTTGGGAGATATTCTACAAAAGGCGTCCATTTAGTCCGATAGATGTTGTGAGCCCGCTCACTCTAGTATACAGCAACAAGAGAACTACGCCCCTGATGCGCGGCCTTTGACCCGAATACCTCGCGCTTCTCCGTAAATTTCTGGAAACTGCGCTCGATGTCATCGGGAATACCGATTATCTCGTGTAGGGCACGACCTGTGTAGTCGAAGTCGCACTCCATGTAGTACATCCAGTAAGCGAGGTATCCGGCAACATGACCTGCTTTGGAATTATGCAGGTCCGCCAGAGTACGTCCTGATGGAGAGGAGGGCCCATCGACGATTTCCTTCAATCTATCATTGAAAGCCTCGTGAACAGCCAGCCGTTCTTCCCGCGACCCGTAGCCAAGGTCAACGAAATCTCCAGACACCTCGAATGTCGGAACTGCAAATGCCTCCCAAGGAACCGTGCCTGCGCAGTCCCAATCAAGGACCCCGACAATGTGGCCATTCTCATCGACAAGGATATTTTGACTGTGGAGATCCCCGTGTCGTACGGGGAACGGCCCGTTATCGTCCCTCTCATCAAGAAGAGACATAATCGCCGCCCTCCAGAGAGAAGCGACAAATCGTCGTTTGAGGCGTCGAGTCTCGTCTTCGTCGCCCTCGGCGTCGTCCACGTCGGCGAGCATTTGATAAGCCTCCGCCTGGATCTCGAAGTAGTCTTTCGCTGAGGTGAATGGCCCAACTCCGTAGTCGGCTTGGGGTCCGATCGATATGCTCCCGTCCGCGTTGAGCACAAAGGAACCGATGCGATCGAAAGTTATGCGACTGAGTTGGACGTGGATGTCTGCAAGATCGGACAGATATTGCAAGAGGATGGAACGTTTGCTTTCATCACCCTGCAAGGGGTCCCCTTCTTCGCTCATCGCAACGCCTAAGTCCTCGATCGTAGTCCCTTGCACGGCTGTCATCATGACGAAGGGTGGGGCATCAGGGCCGAGTTGGGAATGAGGTGAACTCGCTGCGCTGAAGGCGATGACTGATGGAACAGGGATGGTTGTGCGTTTCTCCACCAGACGCAACGCTGCGACTTCGTTCAATATCTTGCGTTCGAGTTGAGCGGCAGTGTGGAAGTATTCATCGTCTGTGCACATCCCTAGCCTTAGCACCCACAATAGACCATCCTGAAATTCGACCTCGAAGACGGTGAACGATTGGCCCCACGTGAATTTCTCGATGCGAATAGAACACGGCCTTTTTGTTGGGTGCAGAGAAGTGGCAAAAGCCTCAACAGCTCGTATATGTGTTTGAAGATAGGATACCACCAGGGTTATCCTGTGTACATGATCTGGTTCGAGGGATGAGAGTGCTTCTTGGGGGTTGGGCCATGTATCACTAATGCGGGTCATCTTGTAAGGATCCTCGAGGTTTTTGGCGCGTAATATAGGGCCGGAGAATTCAGGCGGTGAGGCATGATGAATAGTTGGCCATCATCAGCTCCGTGTCATCCAAGATTCCATGATGCAGGCCAGCCGCCGTAATACCGCCCCTCCGTGCCCCATTTTGGGTATACCAAGTGGCCATGCCGCCTATCCTCCCTACACTCGGAGAATCTATTGCCCTGGAGCGAGGCGGCTTAAATGGGCGCTATATGACCTGCTGAACAGTGGCTCGATGTGGGGTGAGAGTCTCGTCCCCTCCATTCATCATGTCGCTAATGGATGAGCGTATCTGAGCACCATGCAGTATCCACGAGTTCTTCGGGAGAGCAGTCAGTGAGGAGCGTGTTTGTGGCTACAGCTGGGGGACCGCGCGTGTCGGGATCTTGCGGACCATCCTTATTTTGGGGGAAATCCCGCCACACCTTACCAAGCAAACCACAACATTGGCAGGACGTTGAGGGAAGGTACTTAAGATGTACCCAAACTTGACGCACAAGAACCGATACAGGCAAATAAGAGTTTGATTCGTTTGCGAAGCTGCTTCAAGTAGTCTGAACATATTGTCATGTCTCAGCCTCTATGGCCTTGGTGGCCGCTGGCGCTTCCTCCTTTTCCACTACTGGAAGCCTCTTCGATCTCAAAATGGCCCACCATGTAGCTGCTTTGACATGACGGAGCTCATCGACTAGCGATAGCACGCACACTAAAGATGTGATCACGGAGAATGTCTAGAACGGAAGACATGTTAGATCAAGTAACCGGGCAAATACCAAGCAGGGTATTCAAGTTGTACCTGGCCAAACGTGATGCTACTTGACTGGGTCGGGTTTGACGACACACATGCTTGTATCCAAAGTGTATTGGGGGCTAGAACAAGAGCATAAGCTCTTAAGATATGATTACGAGACATGACACCGTCCCTACGAATCTGTCAGCGACGTTGCAAACGATGAGAGCTAGAGGGTCACCATATTTGCCTCAGTGAATAAGACTCTCCGCCCCTGACTGAACTCGAGAGCCAGGCAGCTAGCCAAATGGCCATACTGAACAGGTTGAGAGAAAACGGGCATGGTGAATCCTCCGCGGAGATAAGCGCAGAAAGGAACCATGCAAATCCGCCAGCCGTGAGGGAAATTAACGACCCCGAGAGGATACTTGCATGAATATGAGTAGAAGGATTAGGTGAGAACCAAACGGTGTAGGTCTCACATGAGGCGGCATAACCAGTTCCTCCATAAGCTCTCCGTTGGTGGCGGCTGTCTCTGGCAGGCAACAAGGACGAGTATGACGACAATAGTATCTGAGATATTTGGGACATAAAGGAAAAATATCTCAAGGGATAGAAGATCTATGGCTATAACAAATGCACTGAGGCATTCATTGAGTAGCGATACAGAGCTATAGAACAAAAGGGACGGTACTCACAAGAAGCGGTTAATTACAATTGTATAATTATACGTGTCGGTTTCAGTCGATGGAGAACAACTTGCTACTAGTATTCCAACACAAAGAACTAAAGTTGCCAGAAGATTCTGGTTCAAAGTTCTATGGCCGATGTTTGGAAGAGCAATGAATTGCATCGCAGCAAGAACGGCAGAGATCAGGTTCCCTTGCATATTAAAAGATGTAAATCCTTTCAAAATATTTTCAGTCCAATTTGTCAAATCCTCGCTACAGCCACGTATCAGCATTTCACAATCGGTTCCACACATCTGTCATTACTCACGCCGTGGAGCCGCAGTCCAGGTCTGGATTTTGTACCCTGCTCCTGGATAGAAGATAACACACTGTGCTGATAGGAAGGACCCACAGAGCTTATATGACATACGACAGCTCCCAGAGGACCTAGCCAGAGCCTTCGTCCGTAGGTCCCAGTGTCGCAAGCCGGTTGGTTAAATAACATGCCGTCCTGTGGTAAGAGCATCATACACAGTAGTATAGATATGCCGGTTGCAGCCATGAGGGAGTATACGAGCCCCATGTGAGCATAAAACATACGCCTGACCAAGTGCGGACAGTAGACCATTGCGATGGTTGTATTACAGGAGAAGCTTCAGATTTATATGCAAACTCCAATCTTTCAAGCATACATACAGAACTTGACTGCGGAAGTAAAGACTGTTTGAAAACCGTCTTAGTAGGCTGTGCTCAATGAAGATAAAAAATTCCTCACCTGAAAACTGTTGGCCAAAGCCTGTAACATCGGGATTGGGACACGGGCCATAAGAACAAGAGTCAGAAGGAGGGCGAAGACAGTAGGCCTGGAAGAGGAGAGCAGGGCTTGTGTCAGATGCATTGAACGTGATACTAGTTTGAGGCAGCTGATGAAAGGCAGGCATGTTCCACAGTGCTATAAGGGCACCCTATGTTCAGTTGAATGGATCGTACTGCTGAGGAGGAGGAAGTTTATATATATATTCTTACTAGTAGGCCAAGAATTCCATGGCAGACAATTGCCGTCCTCCTAAGACCACTCTCTGAGCTTGACAGATGAGTATGTCATGTGCAGGCATATTAAACAGCGTAGAGAAACAGCCACAGCTAAAGAATGAAGCACCAGGGATATCTTGGCTAACTCGCAAGTCGACTCCATACAAGCATCGAGGCCATCACTGACACTGGAAGGTCGGTCCGAATTCCAATCCAGTTCACACGGGTTACGACTCAACACCTCAAGCTTGGTATTCCGCAGGCATTGCCAGTTACTGCAGTCTGTCTATGATATGCTTCTTCTCTATAGTCATGAACTGCCCCCACTCCCATTTAAACGTCCCAACTCCGCTCTGCCCATGTCCACCGTGGTTTTGTTTGACTCTTACCCTGACCAATGATCCTTAGAAGACGAAGGCAAGGGCTTCACCGGCATGCTGTCGCCCCTAGCCCCTGGGCTCATTGAGACCAACCCGTAGTTAACGTACAACCTACTGTGACGAACTTCCCGAAAGCTAACGCCGATTCAGTCCCTGCAGTCCGATTTTGGATCCTCAAATATGACACCATTCGTTGATACGCAAACATGAAGGTGTCGACGGATAGGAAGTTCTTACACAAATCTCAGGGCTTGTCAAGATAAATGTGCTTGTACCCCGCCTCAGGAAAGTAGCATGCGTATCTCGTGTACTTGTTTCGAAGAGCAAAAAAGAATAGAACACATTTGCTCACTTAAAATCAATCGGTCCGCTGGTTGAGAGCAAAGTTCCCACGATCGGTATGGTATTTCGTTGTAACAGACCGCTGAACGAGCTTGCACAGACTCTCTTCAGTCCACTTGGGCACTTCCGCTTCATCTCTGCTTCAGGCCATAGCGATACATAATAAATCCTCCGAGCCTCTGATCACCATCTGGGATGGCGCGTCCCAGGGGCCTGTCGGCATCCGCCATTTATCCAAGCCGTTCCTCTGCAAGCGTCAGCCCGCTCAGTCGGGTTACGTCCGTTCCAGGCATCACAGAAATAGACGACATGAACTCGCCGAATCATTACCCGTCGCTATCAGCAAGAGCGAGATCTCGCACTGTCACAGGCGTCGCCGGCTCGACGATATCCGAAAGGGATGAGGAAGAAGACGGAGATGACGTCTCGACCAGTTTACCTCAACATCCGTCCTTGGCAGAACTTTGGGGAAAGAAGCGCATATGGAGCCTGGAAGTCATTACGAAAACTTGTAGTGAACCTCCTAAGAAATCACCACCTGAAAACCAGTCGCCAGATTACGAGAAAACACGCGAGGTGAGCCTTACTTCTGTTCTACCTTGAGCAAAGCTAATTCTCGACAGTGTGTAGCAAAGGCTGCTGCTTCCATACTTGGTACAGCTGGAGAGGTTACTCACGAACTACTCTCCGTCAGCATCCATGCCCTGGAGTTTGTCCCTGTTCCTGGTCTTGCAACGGCGGCGAAGACTCTTCTTACCATTTGGGATGCTGTTCAACTCGTAGATGTGAGTGCATGCGCAATAAATCATTGATCATTCCTAAATAAACTCCAAGATGAACAAATCCGCGTGTCTGCGACTCACAGAGAGATGTGCAAGCACTCTACTATCAATTCGTTCAGACGTGATAGAAGCTGGGGATTCTGTCAAGGATGAACTTGCGGCACCGATCACGACATTGGTCAAGTACGTCCGTGTCAACCAATCCGCTATTCTTTACTAATGGTTGCGGAAGCTCATTTGAGCAGATATATGCGTTCTTGCAAAAGCAGATCGAGCGACCATTTCTCAAGCGCCTTTTGAAACGTGACGATATCCTGAAAGAATTAGAATCATGCGACGACGAGCTCACAAACGCTATCAGCATGTTCAGTCTTTCAGTGCAGATCAGGATCCTGCGACACTTGCAGGATTTACAGCGAGATTATTCACCCAGCATCCGTGCAGACTTCGAAGTCAACTCTGGTAGTCCTATATCGAACCACAGATTCTCGGCTTCCTCTCAGATTACTTTGTTGAATGGGCCGCCGCTTCTAGGTCACTCTCTTACCGAAGGCCGGGCACCCCCTATCATGCAGCTTCCCTCGCCTTCAAACATCCCAGAGGCGCAAGTCCTGCCCACTTTACGCAACCTTCACTCGAACCAGAATGTTCTGGACAAGGAGCGAGACTTGGATGCCCTTCGAAGACTCATGCGAGACGCTCTCGCCGCTGGCAACGACGTTGAAATGATGAACGTTCTACAAATCGAACGGAGAGAAATGCCAGACGCAATCGGAACTCTTCAGAGGATGTTGGAGAAAACAAATCAGGTCAATGAAGAGATGAGAAATGGTGAAGTTGACGGGGAGACTGCGGACAAACTGGGGACGCATGAATTGGATAGGAGATTTATTGAGAGCGGCATTGATGCTTTACAGAGGATGAGCCGTGGCACACTGATGCCTCTTCCCAACTGGACAATTACCAAGTAAGTCGTTGATTGTAACGTTCAGTTCGCCAAATTGATATCATTGAAGGTACGAGGTGGAGGTGGAGGATAAGATTGGGATGGGATTCTTCTCGGACGTCTACAAAGGCACCTGGCAAGGGCGGACAGTTGCGATTAAGGTCCTCGCAGAAACTACACCAAGGCAGCTGTTCATTCGTGAAGTCGAGATTTGGAAGGACCTCAATCACGAAAACGTATTGAAACTGTTCGGGGCTAGTAGTGCGCAAGCCGATCCACCTCATTTCTTTGTTAGCCCATACGAAAAGAATGGGAGTTTGGTTGACTACCTGAAGCGGTTGAGCACTAGCAAAGAGATGGAAAGCAGCCCCCAGCTTGGGTCAGATTCCGATGTCCAAACAACTGGATTTCCTCCGGAATACGACCCTCTCCGTTATATGTATGAGATTGCAAAAGGCATGCAATATTTGCACGAACACGACATCATGCACGGTGATCTGAAGGTGAGCTCGTAATATTATTGACTATATTTGACTCATGGATTCCCCCAGGCTTGCAATGTTCTCGTAGAAGACGATGGTCGTTGCGTCATTTCAGATTTCGGCCAAAGTGAAATGAAGTCGGAAGTCTATAGAATCAGTGGGAAACCTCAACCCCGTACGTTCTGATTTCCATATTGCCAACTTTGCTGATGCTGTTCCAAAGATGGAACATTGAGGTGGCAAGCCCCAGAACTCATGTCTGGCAATGGTCCCAATGAATTGACACCGTATATGGATGTTTGGTCGTTTGCCATATGCTGCTCTGAAATTTTGAATATGGGTCGAATGCCGTGGCCCCTTTTGGATGACAACGCTGTTCGATGGGTGATTCTGTGTAAGTCTGCCCGGCCATTCTGGGATCTTTGCTGACCATACTCTTCCACTTAGCTCAAGACGAGCGACCCAGTATACCTGAGAACCAGTACAATACGGAACACCTTCAATCTCTTCTCTCCGCTTGCTGGTCTAGGGTAGGGCCTTATCGGCCAGTTTTCTCTGAAATTGTTCAGGAGATCGTGTTTATCAGGGTTCAAGCTCAAGGCCCATGCGATAATTCGAGTAGCCCATGTCTGTCACCCTTTGGGCTTATGATGTGGGACTGGGAAGGCATTCCGGAAGTGTTCATGCGTACACCTCTTTCAAGGATTCCGTCGGGCGAATACAACTTTCTATTTCTGTAATGGCTAATGCTAATTAATATACATAGGTCGCGAACCTTCCATCTTCGGACCCTCCTCGTCACCTCTTGTTCGCAACATGAGCAGGTTCTCGCGCCAAGAGTCGCTCACCCGTTCCGCCTCGTTTTCAACAATTACACAACAGCGTCCAACCATAGGCCATCGCAGGACAGCCAGTTCGTCGTCAGGGGTACAAATGCCTGAGCCCCAAATATACTATCACTCGTCTTCCGCGCAAATGCCCCTGGCTCAGGGTTTTGGTACGCCTCCAAGCTGTGGAGACCCGCCCTCCCCTGCACCGGAGATCTCATCGCCTGGTGGTCAAGGTCGCTATTCCCCACCTCCTCCAACCACAAAGGAAGCGAAGAAAATCAAGAGAGCGAGCGTTTCGAATTGTGCGTTCACTTCTAACAAGGTTTCACACGGTACTTTGCTCAACTGATTCTAGTAATCGCGTTGCCCGTTCAGAATTCGTCCCAGGTGTCTTTTGGCGCCGTTGGGTATTATCGTGGATCTCAAGACTTTGTAACCCTCTTCAATTCATTCCACCCTGAAGAGGCAGCCATGAAAGCGGTCCGAGGTTTACCCTCCTTATGGGACTACATTGAGGGCGGTTCGGAAGGGAGGAGTAGGTTCGGTCGAATGGTGGATAACCTTATGGGCCTTCTTGTCTGGGATCGTGACAAGGCTGAGAGCCCTGTGTGTGGTAGCCCTGGCACCAGTGGCAAGAGGCGCTCCCTACCTCCACGGGACAAGCCAGTCGGACCCCAGGCCAAGTACCACTATTTTGACAATAAGGGCGCGGAGAAGTGGCTCAAGGAGCACGAACCTACGATAATCAAGGTCTTTGGCCCTTCCCATCACGTCAAGAAGGGTGAGGTTAAGATAGGTATGCATTTAAAGTTTCTGCCTCAGTTCCATCTTTGTCTAACCCGGGTTTTTTCTTAGTAACGGGAACCTATGGACAGCCAAACGGTCTTGGCCTGGCTTGCATATCTACATCGTTCTCTGTTGGTGCCGAGCGTGGCTTGGGCATAGCCGACGGAACCAATTCTGCCACAGTCTCACCAATCATTGCCCAGCCTAGTAGCTCAGCCCGCTCTTCGCCTATTCCTATCAAGCCAAGCACTTCTAATCGAAGGTGGTCGAAAGGCTCTGGGTCCATTCTCAGTCTTGGCCAGTTCTAGGACAGGCTCGATGCGATTCGGACAAGTTTGTTCCTTGGTTCTTTCTTGGATTAGATTTCGGATTTGTGAATCTTCAAGTTGCATATGGACTGGCACGGACCAAGCCGATTGGCATTCATTTGTACGAATACTGCATTCACTCCAGCGGACTGTGAACTCTTGTAATTATTTCCCGCATAGCATATCCCAGAGCTGCACTTTGTATATACCTCGCATAACATTCCATCAATGTCGATACCAAGAAATAGCATGTACAAGTACATGTCTTAGTTATTACAGTAGTAGATTAATACAATACATATTCCCATTGTACGCAGGCGTCCGTAATCAGTGAACTACTATACTAGTGGGCTGCGGTGTAATGGTTTCGTCAATTTCCCTGATCTCCTCGGGTTGCGACACAATTGGATCAGGCTCAACTTCCATCTCGGTTGGGTTGGAATTTTCGGAGAGTGACTTCTGGTAAATCTTCCATGCATTTCTCCATATTTTCTCAACCCTTGACGCCTCCTTCTCCACATTCCCGACGATTCTCCTCCTTGTCTTCCGAACATTAGCGTCACCCCAGCTCTCGACACCATCGAGTTTGAGTAAGAGGCGGTTGAGAGACTCAGTGTATGCGTGCAAATGATAATTTGCTGATGTGAACGCGAGCTTGGGCGGTATCACCGAGTGTTCGCCGTCTTCGGAGGTATCCATATCCTCGCCCAACGGTTGTATTGTGACGGGTAAACTGCCGTCTCCATTCGGATTTTGGAAGTCGACGAACTGCGGCATTGAAAATCCGGATTTGAGAGTCTCAAATTGCCGAGAAAGTGTCTGGAGGGTTTTGAATGCGGAGTGGATACGGTATGCTGCCTGAATTTTGGATGCAGCCTCGATATGCGCCTGGAGAGTCTGGGGGGATGGTGCACGGGGAGATGGAGTTTCCGCTTCGTTGACGGGTGTACTAGAAGGGGTAGTAGGTCGCCCGGATTTCGGCTGTGAAGAAGCCTGGCCAGCCTGGGCTGGATGAGGAGCGGCAGGTGATGATCCACCCTCGATTATAATCTTGTGTGAAGGGGATGATTGTCTCCGTCGTTGATTCTGTGAGAACAGATGTGTTAACTGGATGAATGTCTAGAATATGAACGCCCGGCTAACCTGAAGGTGTTCCCTGTGCTTTTGTCTCATCGCCTCCCTTCGTTCCTCCTCTCGAGTCCGGTATTCTTCTTCTTGATGGGCTAGCTCTCTACGCCTGGCCTCCAGTGCGGCGAGTTCCCTCTGCCTCTGAGTTTCGACAGCTTCCTCCCTGCGTTTCTTCTCCAGATAGAGTCGATCCCATGGACTGAGAGCTGAAGGATAATTGGCGATATCCATGTCATCCTCGTCGTCATAGAGTTCATGAGGTAAGTACTGTGCGCGCCTCATGCGCTGCTGAGCAGCAGCCTGCCTGCGCTGGGCCAGTTCCCTTGCACGTTGTTCTTGAGCGTATTGCTGTTGCTGAACATAGTAAGGGTCGACATAGGCCGGTCGTTGAAGGTAACCAGAGTAATAATATGGATCATAGTCAAACGGCGACGAGCGGAACATGGTAAACGGCTTTGAGTACGGTTAAACTCAATCCTCAATGATAATCTTCAGTTTATAAATTTGGAGTCAATGGTGTCCAGAGATGTCTCGCCAACGGAAGAAACTACGAGAACCTTCTGACGTCATCAAGATGATACAAGCCTAATCTGCACAGCCACAGGCGCGTCGACGCGTTTCAGGGCTACGCCTTTTTGAACAAAGATGGACCTAGCCCTTCTTGACGGTGACCCTCAGATTCATGAATAAGGTTGATAGGCTGACCTTTCATGTGTCAAACCGCTTGAGGCCCCGGAAAGCAATTTTTGCCTAAAAGGCAGAAGAGGACCGCCTGCCCTGCAAACCATAATATGCTTCGGTAGCGGGATTTCCGCCAGGACACCAGCGCACTCCCACCTGCCTCCGATCTTAAAGTGGGACACTGGCAGCCTGGGAGCCCCCGTGGCGTATAGGTCCAAGTGAAAGCCCACTGGTAGCCGTTGACACAAGAGAAGCTAAGGGGACAGTATACTGGCCAGCGTCCAAAAATGCCACCATTTTCTCTCACGTAACCATTGCTTCTCAGTCCCCGTGGAGGACCATCAACTCCAGAAAAGGTTAAACTTTGTGACTCGTATCGAGATCGCCGTCCTTCTGTGGGACATAAACATGTCAAGATGCAGGCGGCTCGGTATATCCGGTCAGACGGCCTCTATGTACTGAATTGTTTCCTCTGCTCATGTGGAACTCTCCTACTTACCAGGACGTGAGATTGCTACCGGTGGCACCCGTAGATCCTATCAGCCACAGGGAAACAACTCGATCATCACCATCTATATTTCAGTGCTTCAACCTCGCTCCCGCCCTTGTCCTTACCGCCGTTCAATGTTTCCACTCGGTGAAGATCAATCATATAAACCCTCAGGGGTGTCGTCCAGGTCCAATTGATTTGATCTCAACGTGACGTTGCTTACCTGCTTATCAGCCTCCTACTAATACGCATGCATGTCGTGGTCTAGTATTTTTCCGCCTTTTCTTCCGCCCACCGGTCATGTCGAATGAATCCCCAGGAGGGAGCCACTTCACGCCCTCTGAGGGCTACACCCCTTCTCAGAAACAGGTGCACACCTTGTAAGCTCGCTGTGTGTCGTTTCTGGGTCCAGGGCTCGTATCTGAATGCCTCTTGGTAGAGCTACACTCTCCTATGCCTCTATTATCCCAGGATCTGCTATATGTCTCCTAGTCCTCATAGCATACTTTGTGATTGCCTTCTCACCGCCGGCGCGACGATGTCTCGACCGAGTCAGCTTTCGTCTTGTGTGCTTTGCTCTCTTCGCCAAGTACGTCGCTCGGTTGCTCAGCTCGTTTCGGTCTTCGGTTGACGAAGCAATTCTGTATCTTCTAGCGTCATGTTTGGTATTTTTTGGGGTTCTGCTCCAGGTCGCTCGGGCATGCTATGTAACATCAATGCTTTTGCTGTGAATGTGAATATTTATAACCGTCGTGGGTCTATGCGTTTGCAGGGGTGCTAACACGGATACCACTAGTTTTGGCTTCTCTGGTCTACATTCTTCACCACAGCTATCGCACTGAATCTCCAGTATGTTCTTCTTCACCTTCACCTCTCGTTGGGTTTCTAAACAAAAGCCCTGGAAGGCTGGTTTTGGTGCACGGTTTTAACGGGGCCCGCCTCGAAAAATGGTATCGCTCCATAATAGCAATCCTTGTTATTGGGATCAATGTACCTCCCTTGGCTCTTGGACAATTCGGGTATCTCCCTTGTTCCAAGTGATCATAGTAAATCGACATGACTGATCATTATTTCCGCTCAGGTGGGACCGTAAAGCAGGGACATGTTGGTACAGCAATTCGGATACTGACGTGCGACTGCGGTGGTACCTATATACTCAATTTATCTGGATGGCCATCGCTATCGCAATCGAGACCATCTGTTCTATTGTTGTAGTCATCTGGCTTTGTCGTTCAAGGGTACGCCTCAACCGTTTGGCCTTAGGCTTGGATGCTCCTAGTTAACTGACCATGATTAAGCAGAGGTCTATACAGAAACTCACGAAGAATATATCTGTCTTTCCGCCTTCGTTCAACAGCACAGAATCTACATCAGCACCCGCTGGACTAACATGCACGGCTGGCACAGTGGACTCAGCCGGGGATGCATACCAGTATCACACAGCACCTGAGCAAACTCTGACACTCGCTTGGAGGAGAGATCACCTTCGAAGCGTTGTCATCCGAATAGGTTTGCCGCTTCCTTCTAGGGAGCAAATCCTTTGTCTAACGATTTTCCAAGCACTCTATCCCATGGTGGCTATAGCCATGAACTTATCTACACTCCTGCTAGACCTGCGCGTCGGTATAAATGGTGTCAACCACCCTAAAGTGAGCTCGTTCGAATTCTGCTTTGCGGTATCAATTGACCCGAGTTTTCAGGATTTCGATTTATTAGTTCTAGGTCAGTAATCACCGACCCCGCCAGTTTTCATCATTGATTACTTTTCTTGACCTTTAGATATTACGATATATGCTTTTCGGCCACTAGTCTACGGTTTACTCGCAGCCTTTGACCCTGTAAGTCCTTGACCTACCAACGACCGAATTACTCTTCTGGAACTAAGAAAATATTATTCCGCCGACAGTCGTTTATACACGCAATCAGAGCATTCCGAAGACATAGGGAAAGACATGTAGATGCTGTAGAACGGGAAGGAGGAATTTCGCTTGCTTCTTACTCCAGAAGGCGAGTTACGGGTCAAAATATGAATCTTGGAGAGCGGTCGCTAGTAGACCCAGAAACTGTCAACGAGGAGGGTTGTGAAGGCGGCTATAGTGAGGGCATGTGCTCAATTGCTAGACAGATCTGATCATTGTACATATACGTATTTCATTACGATACATACCCACATTCCTTTACAATGCTCTCGTTCTATGTACTTTTATTAAGAGTATCTTGTGTGAATTTATCGTTGAGTTAGGGCCTTACGATGGCTTCGATCGAAGGAAGAGCTTTAATCTTCTATCGGCCTAAGAAAAGTCATGTTTATTTGGTGAATTTTTCTTCTAAAGAAACAAAGTGCCGTTTCGACGAAGTTTCGGTGGCCTTCAGCAGTGATAATTGCACTTGGCACGTGCCAAAATGTTTGCCTTGAACCTGCAAAGCAAATAAGATATGCAAGTCGAATCAAGTCATACTGTAGTACTCTGTCAAAGTCCTCACAACCAACATGTCACGCTCATCTTCCTATCTGCCGCCTATGGCACACAACGGTGTTTTCTCAATATCAGCAAGCTCAGAGATAGATGCCAGCCCGGAACAGGTCTGGTCTATTATTTTGGATTTCCCCAAATACAAGGAATGGTAGGTCTGCTTTTGCATCTGCTAACGAGCCAAAATGACGAACCTAATAGGAACCCTTTTGTGTAAGTTATTGAATATCCACATTCAACATGAGATAACTCAGCCTCAGACGCGGCCAAACTATAATTGACAAGTCTGGCAAACCGCTTCCTGACCAAACACCGGCTGAAGGCAAATACCTCCTCATCGCACCTGTTCATCTTCCTCCGACAATGGGCGAACCTACGGAGTGGTTCCAAAAGCAGTCTGCGTTTGAGCAAATATCGGCGGTTGACCACGAGAACAAGCGTGTTGCATGGGTAAACATTGCGATGCCAAGATTCTTGTTGAATGCAGAAAGGTGGCAGGCTGTCGGCATCGATCCTAATAGTGGAAAAACCAAGTATGAGACCACCGAAGTCTTTGGAGGGGTACTAGCATACATTGTGAAGTTCTTTTTCCAAGAAAAGTTGAAGCAGGGATTCAAAGCTCAAGCCGACGGCCTCAAAACTTACGCCGAACGATCCTAACCCCAAAATTAGGCACAGCACACGCGTTCTATACGTTGTAATATCTTTTGTCGCCTTTTGTTCTCTCAATTTATACCCATTGCTCTGAATATCATTACAAACTATGGGCAATGCAGCCGACAGTGTAGTCGTACTAGGAAACACGATGGCGGACCGAAATTAGTCTGAAAGCCGGTGTTTGGCAGCGGCACCGCAACACAACAACGATCTCGAAAAAATCTTGACCAGAAACCACTGAGGCTCTGGACGGACGTGCATGAGTAGCTTAGCCACACAACTCGCGCAAAGCGCGTCTCTAAATGCTGGCCTTCTGGTAGACAGGTCAAAGAGAAGGCCCACCGAATCTTACCTCTTCACTGGAAAAGATGTTGACACATATGATTTGGAATCCATCCACGCCCTCGGCTTGAATGGACTCCTACAGTTGGCGAAGCTGGACCCCTCAATTAAAAAGTTCCAAGGAAGTTTGTTCGGAGAGAGTGCAAAAGGACTTGATCGTACTCTTCTGAGCCAGGATGAAGCCAAAGCTTTGGATGCCAAGTTAGAACAGTTTTTACAACTTGTAGGAAGATGGATTATGGAGACACCGACGGGATGTGTTATTGAGTGGTTGGTAAGGAGGTTTAGGTGCGTTTCATGCGAATTGTAGGTTCTACATGAAGTTAATGTCAATCCAGGATCAATGAATTCAATATTCCAACCGTCCTTGGTGTATTCTTGCCATACCATGAGTCGGTGCATTTTGCGAAAATGCTCTCTATCTTGCATATCAAGTTAGTGTTATTCTTAATATCTGCGAATTCGTGCTTAGGGGTTTCTTTTAGACCGCAAACAACTTGGGCATTCCTGCTTCCCTTCAAGTCAGCTGCTCAAAGCCTTCCTCGGATTCCACTTGTAACAGAAATGCTACAAAACACCGAAGTCGCGAGATTCATCATATCTCTACTTCCCGCTGCAGTGAAGGCATATCAAGAAGCCGGACCGACTCCTCATTCAGCCCTGCTTGCCTTCAATGCAGCTTGTGCCCACGACTTCATGTCTAGGAGCAGCAAAATCGACCAAGGAACAGCAGCTTTCCTTATGCCAGCGTTCTTGTTACCTTTGACAGTGAAGAATAGGACACGGGATGCAATGGTATGAAACTTGTGTCTACAAATTGAGCTCGGCTTATTCATACGTACTAGCTCGGCAGCATCCTCCTCCTGGCATTCTTCTCTCGTAAATGCACACTTTCACCGTCAGCCTTGAATATAATTGTGAAGGCAATGGTAGAGGCTTGTGGCGTGGTTGAACAGACAGGCACACAATACGTATCTACCAATCAATTCTTAAAGGCATCGTTGTCCACGCTTGAAAAGCAAGAAGAGCTAGATGCCTTCGAAGAGCGAACGTCTCAGGCAATAATCCACCTGAAGTAGGAAGCCTGGATTTCGCTCGAAGTTCCTCTTACTGACTTTCTCAAATAGGAATATTGATCAGGCTCTGAAGGAAACCTATATGTGGAACGGAGCCGAAAAATTGCTACGCCCACTCCTACCATACCTCATTAATAGGTATGGTAGTCATGGCCTGAAACATTATATCAGCTAGCTAAAATCCATTTAGTGCGGCCGATGTGAAAGAATCCACACTGTTGGAATCGCTTCTAACTTCTCTCAATGTCCCAGAGGGGGTCATTGAACGAGCTGTGATGCTTCTAATCGACGCAGTTTTGAAACACCCGGATGACGTTTCCCCCTCCTCGTTGTCCAGCCGCAATGCATTATCCATAGTGTATCAACGGCATCCTTCCGCCTTCACCAAGGTGTGCGATCTCCTCGGCAATGGCGAATCCGCCTTGGACTCCAATGCACTCGATCAACTTCGCATCTCGCTATCAATGGTAAGAAGATATGTTTCAGTAGGACTTGGGCTTTATCTAATAAAAGGCATAGGTTCCGAAAGTTAGAGGGCCAATCAGAGGGTCGACAGTGACAGAAGAAAGCGAACTTGATACGGTTCTGGCTTCAACTAATCCTGATGCCAGGATTAGGGTCGTTGCCGTAAATCGCCTCTTAGAGGCCTTGCAGAACAGTCAGACCTCAGAAGAAGACAAGGTACCGGAAAACAGGTGGCTCTATCCACAGATTCGCTGACATTGTCATAACCAGGAATCTGCTAGATCGGCTCTTTTGGCCCGTGCTCAGGACACCAATGTCGCTGTTGTTGAAGCATTATACAGCACACCGAAAACTATTCTTCCGTTCCTCTTGGGCAATTCATCTACCTATATCGACCATTTGACTCAAGTCCTATGTCCTCCAGGCGCATCAATCAAGAAGAACCACCGCCCCCTTCTTCGCGTCCACTTCCAGTTCCTGGTCACCTATTTTCTACAAAATCGGAGTCTCCAGCAATCAACCAGAAATACTATCTTCCACAAGGTTATCTTCCCCTTCCTCCTGTTCTCCAAACCCAGGCAGCACACAGCTGAGGCCGTGTGGACCATAATCGTTTCCAGCCCTCAAGGCAATGCCTTACATGAATGGCTCACGGGCTGCTCCCAAATTATCAAGAGGGAAGGAGATCAAGTGCAAGTTGGAGGCACCGACAAGATGGCAGAAGTGAATTTTGCCATCGCCACCTCTATCGCCCGTAAGTTAACACGAGATGCATACTCTTTCCCTGCCTAAATCCATGCCCAGGCAACATACTCAAGTCTAATCAATACCCGGACCACTTCAATGACCTCATTTCCAAACTTGAAGACTGCGATTCTAGCGTGCGAGCGCTCGCTTATCTTGTTGGCCGTTCCCTTCTTCTTCAATTGTCTGGGGAGCATCAAATCGAGGCTGCACGGCAAATGCTCAGAACGCTTTCCCTCGAAGATTTGACCGAGCTTGGAGACCTGGAACAGAATGACAGTGACGATGTAAGTACGTTCCCCCTCGCATGAGTCAATAACTCACGAGAGAACCCCCTTCGTGAATAGATTATTACTGAGCCAGCACTGGGCAAGCTGGTTATCACCAAACCAAGTAGTCGATCTACCTCACGTTGGTTGCAGGTCTCACTGATCGCTGCGACTTTGAGCATTCCCCGGCCTGAAAATGCACCTCTTAACTGGTTCGAGCAACCAACGGTAAGTTCTCCTAATTAAATTGTCTCTCCGTCGAACTCACTTTTTTCAGGATGTGGTTCCAGCTAGTCGGGGATTCGCCTACGTTGAACTTCTTCGAACAATCTACAGAGCCGCAAATATGCTGAATTCAGCACCCACCCTCATCGTCTCAATCCTCTCCACTCTTTTTGAGACCTTGAAGACCGACGTCCTGGCTTTCTTGGCAGCAATATGGACGAACTCGTCGGCCCTTTCGCAATCAGAGATCACAGATCTGCGGACAATTGCTCTCCACCATGGTGCTGCCTTCCTCCATGCCCACGTTCTTGAAGGAGACGACACGGATTTCCAAACCATCCTGCCGGGTCTCTTGGTCCCTCTTCAGAGTTCGGACGCCGAGCAACGTCGTATCGCCATGGCTTGCATCTCACACTTACACCAACTCGCCTCGCGCAAGTTCAAGAGAATCTATGGGTTTGATACAATCTACGGAACCAAAACTGGTAAGAATTTAGGCGAGAGGCATCACCGCTGGTTCTGATTATTCACCTATTGTTAGCTCAGGTGCAGTACCTTGATCAACGAGACTTTGGGAAATACGTCGGCCAGCTGGTTGAACACCAGGAGCATTTCTTGCAAGATTCAAGTTATCTTACCGTTCTTCATCAACAACGCCTACAGATCAACAAAACGCAGAAAAAGCGCGACAACGAGTTGGTACTCTTCGCTTCGCAGTTTTCCTTGCGAGTTCATGTTTTTTGGTTTACAGATACAGGCATCGGATCCTCTGTTTCCTCTCGTCACATGTGGCTGCCTTTGCTACCTCTTCTGCCCAATTGGCGCTCCTCCGAAGTTTGAAATCAGTTTCGGATGGAGCAAAGATGTTATCACTTGCCCCACTAATCACTTGTTCCTTTTCTCGACCTGCCTTCAACGTTCATATGCAGGAACCCGAAAAGAGGAGCTTCTGATTGCGTTGGCTGCTTCGTTTGATATCTCAGTCGCCCAAGACCTCAATGATGAAGCTCAGACCAGCTGGTCTATCTTTCTATCGGTAGTTTGTTGCTCCCTAACAGGTCGTTCTTCTTTTCTTCTGGCCAGTTCATTATGCTGATTCCCCGTCAAAACAGACTCTGCTCTCTTTGACGTGACTGCACGATCCCTCAAAGCAGGATTATTCGCGGCTCTCAATGTTGATCGCCGGGTGCTCCTGCTCAACACGATCCTTGATGAAAGCATGGAGAACGCAGGGAACGTAAGTCGTCCGCTATTCACTCTTACAATCAACTAAAGTGAGCACCCAGTACATCGTATGCAAGCAACTGCTTGGCTGGCTTCTCGAAGATGTTTCCATGATGTGTCACATGATTGAACTCTATCAGTCAGCTGCCGTTGGAGAGTCTCCCCGCTCAGCAAAGCGCGTAAAAACAACGGGGTAAGGTGGCTCCGTTGAAAAGAGAATGTACTTCTAATCCTTAAACAGGTCTACAAAGGATGATTCTCTTCTGCGGCTGACCCTGCTCGCGGAGGTCCTCGCAGCAAAACCTTTGCCAGGCTCCCTAGATCTTGTTTCCCAATTATTAGATGCGATGAATGCAATCTTGCATTCATCCGTCACTCAAGCGGATTCAGATTACATCGAACAGCTTCTCATGGCTGCCATTGAGGAGAGCTCAGGAAACATCACGGTGAGAATTTTGCGGTCCTTGTTAGACCCCCAAGTGTTCATAGAGACAATCAAGGAGATACCGAATTTATCGCCTAGCAATGTCAGATTGGACGTGTTAGTCGAGCTACTCAGAGGTAGGCATTCTGGTAATCATTTAAATATTCCCCTGACGAAGACTTGCATACAGTGGCAGAAAATCCCCAAACGTTTCATCAAGCACTCCTACTCATAGCCAATTTGACACGATTGGCGCCTGACTCGGTGTTATGCAACGTTATGCCTATCTTCACTTTCATGGGATCAAACGTGTTCCATAGAGATGACACCTACAGCTTTAAGGTTGTGCAGCAGGCGAGTGATTCGGATTTCTCGGGTTCCAGACCATTCCTAATTTTAGTTTAGACGATTGATAATATTGTGCCAGTCATGGTCTCTTCTCTTCGGGAAACGAACTCTCCGGGCTTGGAACTTTTCAGGGCTTCAAAGCCTTTCATTCGAACCTTTTCGGATGCTTCTCATCACATCCCTCGCCATCGCAGACTAGGGTATGTCATTTAAACACCGTGGAAGCGGCTACTCACAGTTTTTCAGATTCTTCTCTCACTTGTTGGACGTACTGGGTGTCGATTTCTTGGCCCCGCTTTGCATGCTTCTGCTAGAAAGGGTGGCAAACCGGATCGCCCGCCAAGCAAATGAAGATGTTGTTTCCTTGCTACAACTCCCTCAATCATTAATGGAGAACCAGACACATGTGGTCCAAACACAGGTCAATCAGCTCTTACTGATCGGAGGAATATCAGCTCAAAGGCTCCTAGGCGCTCACAGATATACTACGCGAAGCACAACGACTTGTCAACCGTTTAATCAATCCTGAGGCCGCCTCGCCAGTCCTTCTGGACACAACGTAAGAAAGACCCTCGAAATGCAAAGTTATTGGCTGACCTGCCTTCAGAGATGATGACCCGGATGCGGTCCTCGTTGGCTTGTGGAGACGCACCAAGACTTTGCTCATCTTTGTTGGATACGCCACGAAGAGCTTCGCGACGTCCTCTGCAACTGGCGAAACGACCCAACTGATCTCCAGTCTTATTCCACTCACACAAAGTCCCGTTTCTGGGCCTATCCAAGACAAGCTGGATGACCTCGCGTTAACAGCTCAAACCTCTTTGCAACGGATTCTTGAATCACTGCGGGCTTCTGACTTCATCTCTGCAGCCCTATCAACTTTACACTCTGAGAATTCACAGGTGTGTTTGAAAGATTGATCTCACCGTGGTTTGCGATGAACCATCTCTCCAGGTCTACACCAGCGGACTTGCTCTGCTTGGTAACAGGCTTCCAGAGATTTCAGCATCAACACGTCAAGGGTTGTCATCTACAATGGTTGAGATCATCGCTACCATCCAGACGCTTATGGCAAACGACCCCACTCCTGAACTGATGGGCTCAGCGTTCGGCGCTCTGTACGCAATTGCAACGACACTGTCAACAGGCGAAGAATCTGCAATGTCAGGGACAATTCAACGAATCTTGAAGGCAATCAAGCGCGGTGAATGCATCGCGTCGGCGCTCAAAGTCCTAGCTTCTCTTCCGTTCGTTTGCCTACATCTGTCCCTTCAGTTTGGCTGACATTTGTATTCGTCAATAGGTCAAAGCTTGGTCCCCGAATCATTCCATACTATCGCGAGATCGTCGATCAATGCATGATCCTTATTCGAGAGGGGAACCTGGTTGGTTTTTCTACCTTCTCCTCCCTGCAATTATTGAACGCTGTTCCCAGATGTTGTGGAAGACGCTTGTGCCACAATTCGCGGCCTTCTTGTATCCATTCCAACTTTCTGGGGGCTGCGGAGGTCATCAAGACCGTCTCGCTTGTTGTAAACTCTCCTGAAAATAGAAGTAAAAGCCTCAATACTCAGCTTACCAAAGCGGTCGTCAAACACATACCCGCTACGGTTGTTTTGCCAGCTCTAGTGCAGGTTTGGGAGCAACCGTGGCTGAATACCTCTGTGAGTTTTTGGCTTTGTGCTGTGTCATAGACCCTCATATTTTTAATTAAAGCCGCAACGCACTGTATACATGGAAATTCTCCAAAAAACCCTCCGAAATGCATCACGACCAGTCGTCCTGGAGCAACTCAAGCCCACTTTCAAGGTGCTTTTAAGCTCGTTCGATTTCGCAGCCGAGGACAGATGCTTGGTGAGTGTCAACATTGAACCTCCAAATTAGAAGGGTTGACACGATGAGAGCAGGCAGAGATACAAACGATTTCAGCCTTCCGGGAGTTGGTAGTAAAACTGAATGAGGCAGCCTTCAGATCTCTATTCCGCCGACTCTACGATTGGGCTTTCGCAAACGATGCTAGTATGCAGGTTTTTTACCGTCAGGATCAAGTATCTGAAAGCTGATATCGAACTTATGTCTAGCTGCCATGCGGAAGAAAGTCGTATTCTGTCACCTCTACTCTTCTCTGCTCGAATATTTCAAGGTGAGAAGCATTGATTGATGTGTGCATCGCTGCTTGTTAATTTCAACACAGGGTTTGATGACCCCATACTTGTCCATTGCCTTCGACTCTTTCCTGCTTGCGCTGGAGACATTGGACCATGGTATCTCTGGTTATGAGGAGTTCTGGTTGGGTATCCTACAAACACTCACTCAAAGCCTGGCATTTGATGAATCAAGTGAGTGATTAAATCGCATCCCGATATTTGTTAATAAAGGGTTTCAAGCTTTCTGGAAGGATGATAAGCTTAGGCGGCTTTCTGGACCACTTATCCAGCAAGTTGCGGTTTGTGCCCGTCTCAGGTCATCTGAGGCCAAATCGGCAATCCAGGATTGCCTCAGCGCAGTTGTTGAGGCCACTAGTGACGACACAATATTGAAAAATCTCAACCTTCACATACTAATGCATACACGTTCGGAGGAGGCCAGGATACGTCAAACCGCACTAACATGTGCTGAATCGCTCTGGAGAAACCACGGGAATAAGTTATTGGGTAAGTTCCCACATCACCCGTCACAGAGCACCAATTGAAAATTATACACTACAGGGCTTGTGGCCGAGACGACTACTTTTATTGCGGAATGCAGTGAAGACGAGAATGATATGGTGGTGAAAGAGTCCTTCAGGTTGAAAGATGCAGTGGAGAACGCAGCCGGTAGCATAGATGGATTGTTAGATAGATAGCAAGGGTAACCTATAAAATTAATGCAAGATGGGTATAATATCCAGACATTATTGATCCTCAGCAATCTGGAGCCGTTGCTCGATTGCCATGCACTGAGAAAGTATTTGTATAACCACGGCACGCCCGCATGCATTGTTAATGAATGAAGTCTGCAGGGCAGAATTAGCTTAGTGCGATGGCTAAAGGGAGTCGAATCACCTTTCTGAGATCCTTCGGTTTCGGGCGAGACGACGGTGGGAGAGAGCACTGGCGGAGGAAGTCGTGAAAGCCTGGTGAAAGAGTTCTGACTGCCGTAGAGCGGGCCAACGGTCGGACACCTGCTGGGTCTCAGCGAAAGGTGGTTCTGCTTCTGCCATTTCCCACACTGTGGCGCCAAGAGACCAAACGTCTACTTGCAAGGCGTCATAAGGGGGCTGTTTATGGTGGGAGAGGTCAGTTTGAATTACGGTTCCTGCAGAATCAGATCACCTTCGGATCTCAGGGGCCTTAAGAGAACAGACATGTTAGCTCAGGCCAACACAAGCGATAGGCGACCAACGCACTTGCCAGTATACAACACCAACGGAGTCGGAACACATCGAGGACTCAGCTGGAACTCGTATAGCAGTAGAGAAGTCGGCTTGAGGGCCGCGATTAGCTAGACGTTAACCATTCAACCATTTTTGACTGACCTAATTTCAGGAGTCCCTCGTTGTTGAGTAGCAAATTATCAGAGCGGACATCTCGGTGTGCGATTTGATGTTGCTGGAGGAAGTCCAATGCAAGCAAGATCTGATGTTCATTGGAGTCAGGGGTGGGCCGAAATCAAGATCGTAGTTGAACTCACATCGCTAGCAAACCTCGCGAAAAGCCTGTCTTGCTGGAGCATGAGGCCATGAGGAACTAAGGCAATGACGTCCGCAAGACTCCTTTCCATTAGTTCCATCCGTATCCATAATGTATCCTCAACCAAATCCACATAGACCGCATCCATAGCTAGAATATGGTCGTGTGACATCCCTTTCATCAGAGATAATTCTCTTTGAAGGTCTGTCAGCTTTGGAGATCCGGTGGGTAGAATGGCGACACTCTTAATGGCGACGAAGCTACTCGCACCAGTGGCGAGGTTACTCTGGTCGCGAGCTTTCACGAAAGCAGAGAGTTTGAGCTTATGTCGGTTATCCGCTGCAAGTCGGGCAGCGAAAACAGAACCGCTCTCTCCCTCCGCGATTTCCTGCAGCTCCAAATAGTGGTTGCGAGGATCCACGGCTTCATCAATGAATTCTTCCAGAGGTGCGACAACAGAAGACAACCATCCTGGGTACCGCTGAAATGGAGTCTTCGGAGTCGTGCCGGAAGCCATAGGCGTAGGCAAGCCAGCCGAAGGAATGTCGCTAATGACAATCCTAGGCTTGGAGCCGTCCAGTAAATCCTCTTCTTCCTCGTCAAATGTATCTTCAGTGGGTATTCTAATTTTTGGCCGTCCAGCTTTCTCTGAGTAGGATGGACTTGGTGGGAAGATGAGCTTGCCAGGATCTGGTGAGGGTGTTGAATCATAGTAATAAGTTAATGGTGATTCAAGACCACCATCAGTCATCGGAGTCTGCTGTTCATAAGATGTTGGACTTGATGACCCGGTCCCGGAGGTTGAACCTTCCTCGCTTCCGAAGTGAGAGCTCAGGGGAGAAGGCGGATGTCTCGACGCATCTTGGACATGTATAGCAGGAGGAGTTGGTCGTGGAGGCTGCTCGGTTTTAGGTGAACTCGTTAACACGACCGGTGCCGCTCTTCGTATGATGGATACGCTCCGTACAATTGTCGCAGGCTCTGCTATCACCGTCGAAGTACTGCTCCTGCTTGAATCCCTATTCGATGGCCGTCCGCCACTTGCCCTGAGTAAACCTTCACCGTCATCAAGATCCGGCTCTTGATCGTCTGGCCGGGTATTGGAAATAGTTGGTCTCCCTTTCTTGGGACTAAGGGGTAGGGTGGGAGATGATGTTTCACTGAGTGCGGCGCTCAGTGGTGGTTCCTGACCGGAGGCATGAACCACGTTGTGCATCGACTTGAATAGAGGGGAGACGCCAGTGGGAAGAGGGAAGGGAGAATGGAGGACGGTCGAGTAGTCGGTTCGTCATCCCAGCTCGTGGCTTCGGGGTCGTAACGCGCAGTAGACGCGGGTTCCACCCATGAAGAACCAAGAGCGTCCTCGTCTGCCTCTAAGTCGAGCGTCAAGGGGTGTAGACCAGGTAGAGTGGCAGGAGGGGAAGCCTTCTTTTGAATCGCCTGACTTTCCATTCGCTCATAGTAGACTTGATTTGTGACTGCAGGTGGGCTTTGATTGGTCTTCTTCGATCCGAACGAAAGCTTCGACTCTTGTGCCGTAGAAAAGGTCGACGTATTCGGCGTGGAATCGTCTGCGGTCGAAATGCCTGACAATAAAGCCTCACCCCATGAAGATAGGTCTGACGAATCTTCGTGCTTCGTGAGTGAGAGTCTCGGAGGCAGTGCGGTCAATGGTTTCTGACGACTATCCGATGAAGAGCGTGAAAGTTGATGAGGGAATTACCGAGCTCCAGCTCCGAACCCTCAAACGAAGATTCTGGTGTCTGGGATGTTAATTTTGAGAGTTGATGTGTTAATCCCAATCTCGGGGCGGCACCTGACTGTGCTGATGGCTGCAAATTATTTGCACCTGGAGCCATATATATCTCTCACCAAGGGGAGATACTATGGACAGGCCATTTGGAGTGGGAGGGTTGGCCGCGAGGGTGGGGCCGGTTTGGAGGGACCACTCGAAGGTAGCGTATCTGATGGGCCAGAAGGATGTGGTCCTTCATGAATGTCGAGCACCGGGAACTTTGAATCCATGGGGTCAGTGTCGAGGAACGAGGTTGGAGCACGATTGGCACTGCCTCGCTCTACAGAAAGCTGGCGTTGAGGAACCGACCTCGTCAAATGGAAGTTTTCTGAGGAAGTCAAAGAAGATTTCGATTGCTGGCGTGGAAGCGAGGTTGTCCGTGGGACGGGGTTCATGATTACTGGGGTATCTGATGGAGGCGATACGGGTCGTATGCTACTTGCATATTGTGAGGTAGGGGAGCGTGCTGCTGCCCTGCGATGCTGCATGTTCTCTATCTCCTCCTGAGAGAACCCAGCTTGGGATAGTGAGGATACCCAGGAAGGGGTAGACCCACGAGACTGTAAACCAGTCAATAAAGTGAGATTCTTGTAAGTTAAGTAGCTTACCCCTCGTTAACGTGTATATTGTGCTGGTTGGGTATTAGTATAGGAATAAGCGAAAACATATCTTGGAGCATACCTGGAAGTTCCAGGGCATTGATATACCTCCATCTTCAGTAGGTAAGGGTGGTACCTCTTCGGAGGTTGGGCTCTTCGTCTGTGATTTCTGACGTTTTGGGAATCTGAAGAAACCAGATTTCTTTTCCTTGACTCCTTTATGAGAAGCGTCCGTTCTCGTAGTGGACTTGGAAGATGGTGCAGTAGAGACGAGCGACATCGTTGATTTGTTCATGTCCGGAAAGAGGCTGCGGGCCTGCTGGAACCCAGGCGTTACTGGAGTACTTGGTATGGAGAAAGAGTCAGGTGATAGCGATGCAAGCGACCTATTGCGAAGGTAATAGGCGTCCTTGGGAGGTAATGGTGGTGGTTTGGCCTCTTTCTCTTTGGACGCAAATTTGAATACTTTCAGGCTGGTAGAGAACCGGGAAGACTTCGGTGTCAGCTGAGTGGAAGAAGCGCTGCCGCTTGCCATTCTAGTGTCAAGTCTAATTGTAGTCCGCCTTCATCAGGTGGGCCGAGCTTGCGAGCCTTCCAGATACTGCGACTTGCACGAAAAAGGGCCAGGTAACTTGTGCTTAGATGGGGCTAGTAGATGGTCAGCTATGAGCCATCCCAGACCAAAACTCTACTTACTACTAGCGTCGAAGGCGAAAGCTTTGGACGTCGTCGTTGATGGCCTCGTCGCTGGTGGAGTCCACAACAATACGAGCCTGGATCAATGTTTGTCCTTGCTTGGCTATGGCCTCCTGCAGCTTAGAGCACGACTAGTGACAGCAACAACATTACGCATTGGCTGTAAACCGCACTTGCAGCAACTTTAAGAAAGAAAGTACGCAATAAACCCCCCAAGATTTACAAACCAATCTATTTACGAGACGCCTATCACATTTACAAGGTAATACTTGACATTTTATGCCTAAGGTGACATTGATCAGCTAGCAACCGTTGTGCTCCACCATGTGAGCGTTTACGGTCAGAGGAGCTTCAAGAACTACAATTAGCACATGGACTGACGGTATGGCCTTGGCTGTGGGATTGGCTGAAATGTTGTGTTGGAGGTGTCCGTGATGTGGTGGTCCTTTTCATGAGGATCTGCCGCGTCTTTTCAAGTTTGTTCTCAAGACGTTGTGAAAGCCATCCCCTGCCACATCCCCCTTAGCCCATACTGCGTATTCTCCACAAAAGAGGTGGCCTGTACACTCTCATGGCTCTCTCCTTTCATGCCTCCTCCAAGAAAATGAGACATATACGATTGTACGCGAGTAAAGAATATTTATTCCCCCTCCCTTATCACGGAGCAAGGTTGGCATCTGTAGGGATCTATGGAAACGTATCGAAGGATAGTATGAAATGACCGAGTGTATTACGCACGTCCCATTGCGTTTTGTTTTGCCCCATTGGAGGACATCGTTACCCACCACGGTGTGTGACCCTTTCGTCCTTCTCAGGAGTATTCCTCTAAGTAATTTGGGGGATTCTCAAACTCCCGCGAACGTTCCCCCCCCCCAGGGTTGCACCCGTCCGTCCTTGATCTGAAAGGAAATTCAAATGCCAGAAAAAATGTGCTGTCCTTCGTTAACCGACGGAGGTTTTTCAAGCTACAGTCACCTGAGCCGTCTCCGAGAGTTTGGCCAAGGTGTGTTCATGTTGTCCTTTGGGCGGTCCGAAACGATTAGGGGCACATCTCCATGGTCTGACCCTCTGTCCGATGCCTATCGCCTGAGGAGCCTGGTGAACATGTCTCCCCCTCAACCTCGATAAATTAGGGACTCCCGCGGTGATCCCCTTATTCCTGTTATCATGGTTGATGTATATGGTATCGGAGTACCAACGTCACTCAGAACTGCCTCGGTGCTCACTCAGTCGACGATCTACAAAGAGTATCCAGTGAAAGGCAAGTAAACGCGTCCAATTCCGGGCCATTTGCGGTATTCTTTGAACTCATGGTGTTCAGCAATAGATATTATTAAAACCACCGCGATAAAATTCCAAACTCAGGAAGGTCTTGGAGATACTAAATTGGGCTGACGCGTTCGAAGAGGATGGAATGGCATCGCGATAGAATGACAATGGTGGTTGTGTTTTCTCCTTTGTTCGTCTCGACCCTCTGATTGGCGGGCTTTCAGATATTTCGTACAGTGGGGGCCTGAATGGGGTATCCCGGATATATCCAAAGCGGCTGCGTTCGAGCTCACCTCCCCGTAAACCATTTCAAATGAGTATGCTCGATACTCGCCAATTTTCGCTCCTTCGGGCCGGGAGGCTCGGCATTCGGAGCTTTAGAGATAAAGTCTACGCAAATTTTCTTTTCGTTGCTGGACATACAAGTCGACACCACTGCCGCGGCCTCCCTACAACCCCCGACCACTTCCGAGTTTTGTATCTGAGGGAGAATATGAAATTCGGGGACATAAGAAAGGGAAAATGGCGGTTCAAATGAGTGATACTGTACGTATGTGTCAGTTGTACTTAATCATGCCGATACAGCATTTCCCTGTGACGACCATTCGCGGAAAATCAAAATGACTAATTGAAGATTCGCATGTGCAAAGCTCAAGCTACATTGCCCTGCAAACTTATCGCGAATCGGTGCGAACCTGTTAGTTTCCTCCGAACGAATCTCGAGGGAACAACAGAATACTTATGAAGCTTGAAATTGCAATTTGATAAAGCCCGTTTATCAAGGGCTTCTCCGTCGCTCGGTTTTGATATCGCAGTGCCAGATCTCGAGAGGTATCGATGAGGGTTGCATGGTCGGAAAAGGCACGGTCGCAAAGTTGCGTGAACCAAGCACTTCCAGGTCCGAGCTGAGAGTTGCTACAATTAAATGGCAACTTCCGGGCGGAGGAGCAAAGCAAGATGTACATCATATCCGGTCACAGAGGTTCAGAAACACGGCGAATATGCATGGCATACATACATGGTATGCATCTTAAGCTTCTGAGATCCACACAGTGCTGAAACCCAAATGCGTTCCGAAATCATGTACTCGAGGAGAAAAGAACAATGGAATGCTTGAGAATGGCGTCATTTTCTGGGGGTAAACCTTGTGATCCAGAACGAGGTTCGGCATGTGTTCAGGCTCGCGCAGGATGGAACGCCAATGAGCTTGAGGCGATCGTCACTACAGAGGAACTTCTGGTGCAGGCAGGCACTAGTAAGTGATCTGATTTCCCAAATCGATCATTATGCAGTACGACGTGGACGCAACACGGTCTTTAATTTTCTTTAGGATTCACTGGTTACGTTGCAATGGTGGTTAATGCCCGAGATTCGTTCGATGGACAGGGATTGATTCCTTCCAGATGCCCTAAGAGGCAGTCAGAACTTAACAGAGGTTCCGATAGAGAATTCATTTACGACCAGGCGCTGCGTCTAGCTAACCTTTACCCACCAAAAAGCAGCTTTCCTGATCAGAATTGTCACGTACGTTGTCGAGCTAGAACCCTGAAATGTAGGCCTCTAGTGAAAGAAGTTCCACGTTAACGAGGGTTCATCGCTATGAAAAATACCTAATTTGACGCTCCGAAGGCACAGGGACTTCCCTTTGGTGACTTTACCTGCCTTTTGTCCATATCCATGATGCCACGTTTGGTCCTCGAATGCTATTGCTACCGCTGCTAGATTTCTTGGAGAAGATAGCCGACCACAGAGGGAACCCTGACGGTGATCGAGTCCAAAGGCGCAAACGATGCAGTGGCCGTGCACACCTGTCAGACTGAGGGAACTCCGCATTTGTTTGACACGCTCACTTCGCCGCTACCCAACGCTCGGCTGGCACGCGTATCGATAAAGCTTGCTGTGAAAGCCTACTATGACACCAGAAGGCCTCGCGTTATACCGCGCCTACTTGCTGGATCCTTAAGGCCTCATTAATGCTCTTTCAAAGTCCTCCTGCATTGCGACCGACCTCGGGAGTCCCAAAGGTGGACGACGCGTACCCATTAGTCGAGAGCGATCACCGTTTCTGTGTAGCCTTCCTATTTGAAATTCGGTTTCAGATTGCATGACGCTCAGAATCTGCGGGCCATTCACCGAACCTGTACTGACATGATGATATACATACAGCACACAATTACGGAACCATCGATACGTACCCTCTGGTCTCCGACGAGGATACGGCAAGACGCGTAGACGCCGCCTTTTTCATATCCGCCTCCTTATGGGTACGGAATTGGTCAAATGTAGTCCCCGCTGATTTGACGGCTAGATTGTGAGACTGGGAATATAAAGGAGCATACGCTATCCTTCTCCTACAGTGCCTTACAATCCCTTTCAACCAAAGCTTGTTCCCTACAATAATGCCCGCCTGCCAGACTTGTAACTGTGCTGTCGAGGATCTCTGTCATTTTCGTATTCGTTGTGGGTGTCCCAACGACACACCACCAGACCACCCTATGTACATGATGGACGATGCCTACCACCGCGAATGGTGCTCCAGATGCCTTACCTACTGTCAAGAGCCATCGGATTGCCCCGCGGTTCTCTCTGCAAAGTACTCCAGTTACTTTAGGGTTATCTTTCCCGGTGTGCAAAGGCGACTGGTAACCCTGTACGACTGTAGGTGCAGCTCCTCTGTTCTCTGGCTCTTCGCTTACATTCAATTTTTCTTCCTGCTCAACAGGCATCGAAGATTCGCTTGTCCGAATCACCCGCTTATGCGATTCCGTGCACGCTGTCGATTGTGGCGCCGTCGTCCATGAAGATTACGACCCTCGAATCCCTTCGATTCTACCAAATTTCGCCTTACGATGATCCTCGGATGACGTACATCATTTTGGCCCACCCATTTTTGTCCTCCGCCGCGACCAAACCGAGTGCTCTGGACCGACACGATGCACGCCGTAGCACACCTCAACAGATCTCAACGTGCAAAGACGGAATGCTCTACACCCTATCTACTTCGTGGCTACCAACCCATTGCCCTAAACCCTCCCGTTAATCCATTCGTACAAACACAATTCCATTGGCATATTGCAAACGCCGTCGCATGCCCTGTGTACTGTGCATTTTAGGTACAGATCGACGCCGTCTCATAATACCTGTCCTATCTACACCGGGAATGTATCTATCGCCCGTTAATCTATCTTGCTTTCCGCTTTTGCACACATTAACCTCTCCGGCGGTTGACTTTCTTCGGCTTAGGGAACGAGACAGGTGCGTTTAGCACGGCTCTTTTAACGTCGGCAACGGTGTCAGGTATGCCTAGTCGCATACGCTCCTGCTGCGAGAGAAGCTGTATCTTGCAACCTAAATTAGAGGCATGGGGATTCAGAGATCCATCGGCAAGGGAAAGAGTTGGAGGAAAGTCTACTAACCGAGAGTTTTGAATAGTTGGTTGACCCTGGATATGACATATCGCGATAAATTGACTCATATATATATTGAATGGAAAAGAAGACATACTTTGTCAGATTCATACTGAGATCCTGCGCGAGCGCGCTCGTATCAGCAGCGTATTGGTCGAGTTTGAGACATAAAGCAAAGAGGTATGTCAATAGTTTAGTTTCTGTAGCTGTCGTCTGTGTGTAGCTACATGCCTTTAGTTGGAATGAAAATCCTCCAGTTTCGAAAAGCGTACCTGTTTGATTCACGGGCAACCTCGGTAAATCTTGCGAGAAGACCGTCCAAGATGACGGTTGGAACGCCGAGCATCTTTTCTTCGGCTACAGACCTTTCAATCCCGCCTTTACGACCAGCGATATAACGGAAAGCCAGAAGGATCGAAATATAGAGTGCCATTTTTCTGGGAATCGAACGTCCGTCAACGACATGCAAGTTCAGCGGAGGAGACGCACAGGCTGTGTTTTTGGACTTTGAGGATGTTGCATCTTTAAGACTATGGATATGCGCGTTAAGCCATTTCGAGTGCCAATGAGGGAGAAGCTTTTCTCGATCTTTGTCGGTTTTGGCTTCGTCGAATTGGCTGATAGACAGTGCTCTCCATTCCACTTCAGGTATGATTCCATGAGAGGAAACACTTCCGAGGGATCGTCTGTGGTCGCATTGAACGGAGGCACCAGTCGGTTTGCATCTGCGGCCTCTTGGGCTTCATCTGCGAGCCACACATGTTATTGACGGTGAAAACGCTATAAAGTCCGTACAACTTCGTACCTTGTGTCATGAGATTGACGGCACCCTTATCAATACCCTCTTGTAGATGATCGATGACCCCTTCCATGGCGCTGACATCGACGCGATTCCGTTCGCGGGCACGAATATTGGCCTTAGCCTTTTTGGTACCAAAGGTTTCTCCGAGAGCGTTTCGGGCCTCCATGTACTGCATTGGCGTGGGCTGAGATATCGGTATTGATTTGAGAGCTTTCACTGTTGGTGCAAGGATATGAGGCGTTTTAGTGGTCTTAAGAACCTTTAGAGAGGACGTCTGCCGGTCATGTATTGCAATCAAGTACCTAAAAACATCACGTTGAAGGGGCCATCTTAGACGCTCTCGAATCATGCAACGAACATACCTGCACCCCGAATTGGCGGCTCTTTCAGTCTCTGTTGGATTTGAGACAAATTCCATGCCTTCGCTCTCCCCGACAACGAGCAGGTCCTGCTCCACGTCTGCAGCACTCTCTTTCCTCTCCATCATTTCCCCTTTCGACCTTTTGCGAGTATAACACTTGAATCCCACTGAATTTGGTGCTTCCACGCCTGGATAGCTTACTGTAATGTATATTAGAACAATTTTCTGAGAAGAGAGAAAGATTGATTGACCAGGGATTGGCCCGCACACCTTTCCGATGGCTGAGAAATTTCTACAACAGTCCTCTGCCTCTCGCTTTCGTTTTGCTGATCTTTTCACTCGGCATAGCGACTGGTAATCAGACGTTTTCGTAGCCAGTTGTGACTTTGTTCGTGGATCAAATAACCAATAGGGATGGAGGAAAGGAGAGATGCGTCTGTTTGTCCGCTTGTCTTTGGTGACTTGCGTGGTTTCTCGCACCAACAGGGTCCTAACGACTTGGTTGCTGCTCCCGCACCAAATTGCTGGCTCGAATGTGAGTTCAAAGTCAAGGTCGTCGTAATGCTCATTCAGACAATCCAATCCTAGGTTGTGACGCTGTTCTACGGGCAAATAATCTCTATAGACTTACCCAAATTGTCACCGCTTGGCAATTCGGCGTGCAAATACTAGTGTCATATACTTGCCAAAACGCATACTCTAAGCCCGTCTGGGCTGATATTGTCTGTCGTGTCTGAGAGCAGAAGCGCCCCATCACTGCCATTGTCGCCCAGGCAGGAGAGTTTGATTTCACACCACACCCACCAACATCACGCCTCCTCAAAACTATGTCCAGCCCACCTGTTAAGCAGGAGGCTTTCGATGCGGAGACCTTCACCACACCTCCAGCTACGCATGACGATAGTGTCAACTTATGAAGACAGAAGTGAAGCTTGAAAGCATAAACGTACGGTCGCCACCTTGACTGTTATACCATATTGACTGGCGGGTTATGACTCAGAAGGCTCAACCAGAGGACTCTTTGCCAAACCAATCTTTAGCTGGCACAAGCGACGTTTCCAAGAGTGAAGATTTACTAAATTTTGACTCAGACGGTTCTCCAATGCTAAATGGCGAGAGTTCGCGGATGAAACCCTCCAAATCTGCCTCTCCAACCCACCATCCGCTCGCCATGAATCAAGTCAGAGTCCTCAACACACCACCTGCGACTGGTAATAACAGGAAAGAAGGCGTCAAA